>JAOYMZ010051391.1:0-13965 GCA_025802335.1 Pinguicula primuliflora | reverse complement strand
GAACATGGAAGGAAGCCATTAAAGTTTCTTACGTTGCTACTGAAACAGCCTTCCCAGGAGGAGAAATCCTGGCACATATTGATCAAAAGTAGGTGGATCTTCCTGTACGATCTTAACTTTCATTTAAGCTTGCGTTTGATCTGATCATCCATACTGGTACAAACCCACATAACATAGGCAATGTCAAAGAGGGGTTAGCCGAGTAGTTGTGGAAGTGACAATTGCAGTCAAAAGTTATGGGTTCAAATTCTGTGCATGATTCTGTCACATATGGCTTGTTAAGTGTAGTTTATTTTCCTACCGTAGTTTGCAGTATACTGCATTAGTGCGTTGGGTTTAGCTATTTCCAAAGTTATCAAAAAAAAATGCGATAGACAATGGAGCATCTATTACATCTACATTACTCATGAGTATTATTTGTTGCAGGAGTTTTAAGAGCTGGCAAAAGAATGTTATCCTAAAATTTCTGGGCAACGAAGGCATACAGATTGGCAAGCCAGCCGACTTCGGCAAATTATAATTGAAAACTATATATGGTAGCAGTAATGCGAGCCATACTTATTATGTAAGTCAAAATGACAAGAAGACATTAATTATGCATAGCTTTATTCATATAGCAGTACATCTTCCACCTTTTGTTTTAGATATAAGAGTACATCTTAGAATTTTTTTCCAAAAACCGAAACTTTAGTGCGGACAAAAACAGTTCAATGCCAAAATTTCGTCAGCACCATCGGATTACAGATTGATGGTGCAGCCAAGTGCAATTTTAAAAAAATTCGTGCGGGTTGAAACCCGTGACCCGAATCGCGGGTTTTAACCCGCGAACTCCTCGTTAATGTCGTACTGGTAAAACCTAAGCAATTTCATATGCACAAACATTATTGATTCGGATTGATGTCATGCTTGTAAAACCTAAAAATAAGAAGAAACAACAAAACAATTTCATATGCACACACATCTTCTTCCTCAACATTACAAATTCTGTTGTGGAGAAACAAGAAAGGTTGGCTTGCCGCGAGTCAGAAAACTCCATCGCTATTATTCATTCCATTTATGCAGCTCTTGGAAGGCTTGAGACTCCTACTGTAGGGAGCTCCAATTCTTGAATGCCTAGTTCAAGAATTTCTCTGTCTCCTTAGATACAGAAACGATTCAGGGATTTGTATTTTCATTCACGCTGGAAATCTCACAATTCATAAGAAAGCACCCACATTTCCTCCGGTTCGGAGCCAACCGGACGGATAATCCCAGAATCCAAAGCAAAAAAAGAAGTTAATTCCAAAGCAACACGAGGCCGGACGACAGTGTTGAATTTCCCGTTGGACAGGGTGCGTGAGTCGCTGGAGGAGATGGAGTGCCGCTGGAGGAGGGAGGCTCGCCGGTGATGGCGCTAAAGGAGAGGCATTTGATGTGAAACCGAGAACGAAAACCAAAAGGCGTAAAACAAAAAAGAAGCAGTTTCGAAAATTAAAAAAAGGACAGAACAATGTCTGGCGGGTCGAAACCCGTAGCCCGATTCGCGGGTTTCGACCCGCTAGACTTTTTTTAAGTTATGTAATCTGCGCCGTCGGATACAGATCAGACGACGCAGATAAAAATTCGACTGAATAGTGTTAAATTCGGTAGTGTAGATTCGGTTTAGGAAAAAAATTCGTACCTCGCTTGTTTTTATTGGTTCCACTAATTGGATTCTACTTGATTTGCATTATATGATTTTAACTTAATTTGCTTCTAAATTCTTCGTCAATTCTAGATTCGTCCAAGGCAACTGAACAGTCGAATAGTCGATGAATCAATCGATTTATACCCATTTGTACAGTTTAATTTTGCACAGTAACGGGCCAAGATTTCATGCATTGGGCTTTAAGCGAGTACTATATATTGTCCCGGAAGACAGTGGCGGAACTAGCTTAAAAATTAAATCCGGGCTAAAATTCATAAAATTGAGTTGGCCAGAAAATTTTTTAATACTATTTTTTAATAAAATTTAATTTTAAACAATAAAAAATATTAATATAATGTAAAATAACATAATATAATTTGAAAATAATATCATTGAATAAATCCATACTTAAAAAATATTTGACAAATCTTGAAATCTTTCATGACAAAGTATTAAGTTATCAAATAGTAACTCATTTAACAAAAATAATTTCGATAAAATTTTTTTATCAAGAATACAAATACTATAACTTTTTACCATTTTTAATAGAGTTTAACATTTAGGATTTAGCGTTTATAGGATTTAGAGTATAGGACTTTATTTTTATGACGGCGAAGTTGTCGTAATATTATTTAAATTTTTTAAATATAATTTAATATTTAGGTAAAGTTATCGTGATATTTATTTATGGTTTTTAATAGGATTTATAGAGTTCAAGTTTTGTAGTTTAGTGTTTTAGTTTTTCGGTGATGAACCCAGTGTAATATTGATTATTATTTTTTAATAAAATTTGGCATTTAGCGTTTACAGAATTTAGGATTTAATTTTTTGTGCGGTGAAATCAACGTAATATTAATTATTATTTCTAATAGAATTAATGATTTTAAAAGTATGTTAAATATGTTTATGATTCATCTGGATGTTAAATATGTTAATGATTGATGTGGATGTTAAATATGTTTATGATTGATGTGAATTGAATTTATGATTTTAAAATTAATGAGGAAGAAGAAATTATAAAAAGACAGGTATCAGCATTCCAAAATACGAGCGTATAAATCTCGCTATAGCTGTCAAAGTATACGTCAGACACCGCCATCCGCACTATCCATCAGTCGAGCGGTGTCCAACAATCATTATCCAATAAAGTGACGGGTGCGGATACGATCTCTTCATGATATCCAATCAACATGTGCGGATAATAGCGGACTCCATCTAATTTTATTAATTTATTATATTTAATTATATATAAATAATAAAACATAACCATTTTTCTCGTATGATTAATATTATTCTGGCATGCAATGTCTCATTTTAAATGCTATAAATTGATAATATTACTCAGAAAATAGATTTTTTGGGTTTTTTGTGTGTAATAAATTTGGTTGGTAGTGGGGATGCATGTGCTCTTACCACTAGGCAAGACCGCGTTTTAATAACATATGTATCAGGATTTAATATAACAATGCTTACAATTTTTTTAATATTTTGTTGATATTATGACGGTTTCGCCGTCCGGAAAAAATTAAAATTCTATCCTATAAATCCAAAATGCTAAATGTTATTAAATTTAAACTTTATAAACATTAAAATTTAAAATTTTACGAGATTAATATAACCACCGAAAAACTAAAATCCTATTCTATAAAACTCAAAAGCTAAATGCTATAAATTCTAAACTTTATAAACACTAAATTCTAAAAATATTACTATATTTAATTTTTAGAATTAATATTACGACGATGAAGTCATCAAAAAAATTTAAAACTCTATCATATAAAACCCAAAAGCTAAATTATATAAATCGTAAACCATATAATCCTAAATTTTATAAATCCAAACATTTAAATTATATTAATTTATTGTTTTGTGCATATACTTTGATTTATAAATAAAGTAAAAGTAAATAAAACAAACTTATTTCTATTAATAAAAAAAGCACTACCGTAGATCTAGATGTCCAGCGGATATAGCATAATTCTTACCGAAAACCATAATTCTGAACTCCCAGTTGTTGGAAGTCCCATAGTTTCTACCAATTTTTTAAAGGCGGTGTATTAAATAATACAAAAGTAATGCACATCATTATTTGACACAACCATCTATTAGTAACAATCACAACCATAATTAAATGAAAATAAATAAATATTAATATTAAAATTATGGTTGAGATTATTTACAAATGGGTGTTTAGTGATTGTGTTAAATTATGATGTATAAATAGCATTTTCCATAATACAAAATTGGTACAAACCGTGCAAGTATAACATTAAAAAAAATGTCTATTCCAATTAGGTTAAAAAAAACAATCGTCGTAGTGGACTGGGCATCTCTATGTTTGGAAGATCTGTGTTCATTCCAAACAGAAGAAGCATCTTCAACTCTAAGCATCATATCAGTTTCTCGTCAATTCCTCGCTTCGATACAGAGGCCCGTCACTGTTCCCTTGTCAAAGATGGTACCATACATATCTTGCAATTTTGTAATTACCTCCTTGCTCTCTACATGGAAAGGGGTGGTTCAAATAATGCCCGCAAGCTGTTCGACGAAACTGCTGAAAGGAGAGATGTGAGAACTTGGACAATTCTCATTGCAGGATTCTCGAGATGTGGGAACCACATAATGGCTTTGGATTACTTCGCTGAGATGCTGAAGGAGGGAACTGTTACACCCAATGCCTTCACTCTATCGAGTGTGCTCAAATGTTATGCTCTTATCGAAAATGGTCTTCATCGTGGTAAGGCAACTCATGGTTGGATGATCAGATATAAGATTGATGTGGATGTAGCATTGGAGAATGCTCTTCTTGATTTGTATGCTAAGTTCAGATACTTCCATTATGTAAAACGAGTGTTTGATTTGATGGGTGTTAAAGATTCCATTTCTTGGAATATAGTCATGGCTGCTGAAATGAGCAGGGGTAACATGGAAGAAAGTCTTGTATCCTTCTGGAGGTTGCCAACCAAGACTGTTTCGACTTGGAATACTATGATTGATGGTCTTCTACAGCATGGATGCTATAGACATGCGTTGGAACTTCTCAAAGAGATGGTAAAGATTGGATCAGCATTTAACATAGTAACGTTTTCAGTGTCATTGGTTTTATCGTCTTCACTACAGAACCTGGAACTGGGGAGACAGATTCATTGTCGCCTGCTTCGGAGTGGGATTAATCAAGATTCATACTCAAGAACTTCACTTCTTGATATGTACTGTAAATGTGGGGAAATGGGTAAGGCTTCAATAGTTTTTCAAGATCTGCAACATGAAGCTTTTCTGGGAGATTCAATGGCAGAAATATTTTCCTGGAGTATTATGATCGCAGGGTTTGTTCAGAATGGTATAATTGAAGATGCTTTACTGTATTTCAACTCCATGATTCGTAAGCAACTCGATGTTGATCTCTTTACTCTTACTACTATGGTTAGAGCCTCTGCACATACTACCTGTTTGGAGCTTGGCAAGCAGATTCATGCTCGCACACTGAAATCAGGAGATGTCCAAGATCACATCCTGTGTTCATCAATGATCGACATGTATGCCAAATGCGGGAAGTTGGATGATTCCTGGTCATTTTTTCAGCAGACTCGAAACAAGAATATCGTCCTCTGGAGCGTAATGATATCAAGTTATGCAATCCACGGTATGGGAAAAGAAGCCATCCAGCTATTCGAGTCGATGAGAAACGACGGGAATGTCCCGAATGATGTGTGCTTTCTTGGACTCTTCGGTGCTTGCAGTCATGCTGGTTTGATCACAGATGGTATCAAGTATTTCAAAATGATGATTGAAGACTATGGCATTTACCCTGGAGTTGAACATTTTGCTTGCATTGTGGATCTGTTGGGCCGAGCAGGTCACTTGGAGGAGATTCAAGAGTTTGTTTATACAAGCGGAATCCATCAGTCGAGAGAAGTTTGGAAAGCATTCTTGTCTACTTGTTGGCTACACAAGAATGTTGAGATGACCAAATGGATATCACAGAAAATTGTAGAAATGGAGTCACTTGGGGTTGTGGATGACCATTCTCTTCTAATTTCAAGTACCTATTCTGCAAACCAAGTCTGGGATGAGGCAGCTAAGCTTAGGAGTAAGATGTTTGAAGTGGGAGTCAGAAAACTTCCTGGACAATCGTGGATATATTCATCGTGAAAAAAAAAACATTTAATAACTTGAAACTCATGAATTGTCTTTGTACTTTGATGAGTAAATTATTTCATTAATCTCTGTACAATATTATTCAAATATAGTAAGGAATTTTTTCTTTAGGGGGTGGAGCATGATGTTATAAGCCACCTTCTTTTAACACAATTTTTACACCTCGTATCAAGTGTCAACACCCAATTGGAGATTTTAATGCCTATCGGCTATCTACACAAGGATGACAAAACGGGTGGAAAACCCTCTTCTTGATGTTCTCACTTCAAGCTTTGGGCTGATTCCTGCAATATGGCTCCTTTAGGTTTTTCGGGATCTCGGTTCACATGGGCCAGATGGTGGTGTCATGAACGTATTGACGGGGTCATAGTTAACAATGCATTTTCCAACATCTTTCCATGTAGTGGAGTTCAACATCTGCCGTGAGTTTCTTGAGACAATTTCCCTCTGTGTCTTTGTGCGCTCAAGCGAGGAACTTGCGGGTGCCCATAAATACTTCAAATATTATAAAGCATGAGAATTGCATGAGGACTCAATAGGGTGGTTGCAACGTCATTGGCTGCTAGATCTTTGTCTGGTGGAAGCATTAGCAATGTTCGATGGAAAGATTGAAGATTGGAAGGGCAACTATTTTGAAAATGTGTATAAAAGGAAAGAAAAACTTTCAAATAGACTCATGGGTCTTCAGAGATGCTATGCAAAACAACCACAACTTAATTAAGAATTTGGAGTTGTCGGTGCGTCAGGAGCTTGAGAATACCTTACTACATGAAGATTTTATTCGTAGGTAGGGCGCTCGATATAACTGGATAAATTTTGGGATCAGAATACCCATTTCTTTCACTCTTTGCATAAATCTCGGAGAAGGGCCCCCTTGTCCATAAAATTACAATTGGAGGATGGTGCTCAGTGCTCAGATAGGGTGATTCTGCTTTAGGCATTAACAGAATATTATTTTCTCATTTTTGGGTGTGGAACTCTTTCGGCTCCGCGCCCAATTTATGCTTTGAGGGGTAATTTTCCTCCTCTATCGGGCTTTCATAATACGTTTCTTGCAGATCAAGTTACCAACCAAGAGATAAAGGATGCTTTATTTGACATAGATCCTGATAAAGCAGCTGGCCCTTGTGGTTTCTCTGGTAATTTCTACCAACATAATTGGTCTTTAATTGCTAGGTTGCTTTTATACTATGTCTGCCAGGTCATTGAGAATGACACCATCCCTCATTATGCTAATAAGGGACTGATCTCTCTTATGGCTAAAATTGCTAATCCTGAGCGGTTGAAATACTTTAGCCCGATTAGTTTGGTGAATATTTGTGTTAAAGTCGTGACGAAGGTGATAGCAAATCAATTATAGGTGGTCATGCCTCTTCTGTCTGGTCTCACAAAACCAATTCAGCTTCATTCAGGGGCATAACATTGTGGAAAATATTATAGCCGCCCAAGAAGCTTTGCACTATATGCACTCTTGCAAAGGGAGGAAAGGTTTCATGGTGATTTAAATTGATCTTACAAAAGCCTTCGATAAACTGGAATGAAGTTTTATCCAGGACACCATTCATGATGTCGGAATCCTGACCTATCCTCTTTGGGTTATTATGTCATCCCTAACCATTAGTTCATCTCTAATTATTTGCGAAGGGTTGAGAGGCTTGGTGTTCCTTTCAAGGAAAGGTGTTTGTCAGGGGAATCCTATCTCCCCATACTTATTTGTATTGTGCATAGAACAACAGTTGGGACATGCCATTGATAAAACTTCAAGTGATGAGCGTGGAAACCATTATCACTAGGCCGGGGGAATTTTAAGCTATCTCATTTCATGTTTGTGGATGACTTAATATTATTCTCGGAGGCAACAAGTGGGCACGCAATGGTGATTCAACGAATCCTAAGCAATTTCTCTATATCTTTGGGACAGGTTGTTAATTCAAGCAAGTTGGAAATGTGGTTTTCCCTGAATGTCCATCCCTCCGGGGCATTTGAGATAGAAAGGACTTTGGGGATCGTGTGGGTCCAAGATTTAGGTACTTACCTTGGTGCCATTGCTGCATGGAAGAGTTAATAAGGCTACTCATTAGTCCCTCATCCTTTGAATGCGGAAAAAAATCATGCGTTGGATGTCACAGTGAGTCTCTATTGTAGGACGGCTAGTCTTGTGTAAATCCGTACTATGTGCTCAACCTATATATCAAATGCACACCGTGTCCCTTCCAATCTCAATCTGTGATGATCTTGATAAAGAGGTGCATAATTTTCTTTGGGGGACTAAAATGGACAACCAGAGAGCAAATATTGTTTCATGGTCTCATGTATGTCGCAAGAAGGCATATAGCGGGCTTGGCTTAAATAGTTGTCGGGATGTTAATTATGTGCTTATGATTAAGTTAGCTTGGAGCTTTATAACGGGAGAGCACAAGCAATGGAAGGAAATATTCCTAGCCAAATACTTCTTGCATAGCAACTCAACCCATCAAACCCTTCTTTCTATGGAAGAACATATCAAAATTATTGGGTTGATTGACGAGTGCACCTGATTGGTCATTGGAAAAGGGGACTCTGTATCCCGTTGGACCAATATTTGGTTCCCTTTTGATTTTCAACTCATTTCACATGCTTTATTAACTTATCCCTCCCCAAGATTACTTATTGTGAAGGTGAATACATTTTGTACCGTCTTAGGGGGTTGGGATGTCCATAAATCGGCAGTTTGGCTTCCCATGGGCCTTGTGGAGCAAATTCTTGCGCTGCCCCCTCCAAGTGACGTAGGCCCAGAGGACAAGAGATCATTGCATTTTACGGCTAAGGAAACTTTAGTTGTGCAACAGCTATGGAAAACAAATGTTAGCCTGTCATAAATCTAGAGGACATTGTTTGAAAGCACATTTGATTTTTGAGGGTTCAAGAGGGAGTCAAGGCCTTCATGTGGAAGGTGGCCCATGATTCTCTGTGGACGAACTCAAAGAAATTTGAGAGACATATTTCTACATTCCCGACTTGCCATTATTTTCTTGGTGAAGAAACATTGCTACATATCCTACGGGATTGTCCTAGAAGTCGCCCTTACAACTCCGAAGCTGATTGCATAGCAGTTAGAGTAATTAGAGTTTTGTTATATATTTTTGTCATATTTAAATGTTCCGTTATAGCATAGTCGGAACATAATTTTGGGGTACATAATTATGTACAACCAATAAAATATATACATGTATCATTGTAATTGGGACCACATATACTTTATTGATGCATAATTTCTTGTGTACATATTCTATTAGTTGTGCATGATTATATAGACCAAAATCTACAAATATGGATTGAGCACAAGTGGGTGATTCTCTGTTTAACCGAAAACGGCATGATAAATAAAGTTTGATCGGCGATAATGATCTTAATTAAACACGGGTTTAATTAAGATTAATATATAATAAAACAAATATTACGTACCCTACTTTGTATGTATGCTAATGCGAGGGAGTGCGACTGCCTACCTGCACCGCGTAGCTCCAACGGATCCACTCTTTCGTATACTCTTCTCTGGAAATCCCGTATCTCGTGGAGATTTGTAATATGTATTTATCTGTATCGTAGCAGAAACTCATATATACATACAGTTACATCACAGTACGACTCAGTCGCGGCGGAGTTTTTCTTTTTGAGGCACAGGTATTGATTTGATTAGCAGTATTTGTATCCATCGGTGTAGAGTCTATTTAGATCTTATGGGGGTCCTTTTGTGATGTATGTAAGATGATCTCAGATGGATTTAACTTTAAACTGCTAAGGTTGCATTTATTTCAGCTTTTATTTTACTTTTGATTGATGATCATTCTTCTGAAATGCTGTTGCTTAAAGGGTTTATCGTACTGGGACGGAAGATATAAAGGGGGTATTCGCAGGCCTTTTGTTAATTGGTGAAGGAAATTGATCTGTCGGGGGTTTATCGTACAGGGATGAAAAAGTATCCGAACTGCTTCTTTCACGATTATTGATTTAGGGGATATCGCTACTGATGCTTCTTCTTCGAATTCTTCTCGTTTTTTCTTTGCGTCAAGGTCTAAGTTAAAGTTTGGTTGTAAATTCCGATCTTCTCTTTATGCAAGAGGTTTGAGAGAGGAAACATTAGTAGATTTTACACAATGCATCAGGATTAGGAGTTACTGCGTGGAGAGGAGCGATCAAAGGATGCAGAAAGCAAATGGGCTGTTGACTTTGTAACAGTAAATGTAGTTAAAAAAACTGAACTGGGTGTATTTTAGCTGTTAAAGGTTTATTGGGTTGTTTGAAAAGTGACGACTTTATCTTGTCCTCTTCTTCACCGTTAGACAGAAGATTCCAAATGTACTGTTGTAACACTAGAAACGACTATTTTTCATGTCATAGACTTGCCAACACAATTGGGGTTTATCTTATTCCTAGGTGAAAGAAAAGAATATGCAAATCTTTTCCCATTTAGATCTTTTATTCTTTCGCTGGTGAAGCTACATAGCATTTGAACATTTTTTTTTTAAATCTACTTTTTCTAGAAAAGAAAACTTAATGTCATCATTTTACAGTATTGCTTCTCTTTATTTGCTTACTACCCAAGGCCATAAACAATATAATCTTTGTGTAAGAACATAGTCATCTGGAAGAATTATCACGACTGAGCAACCGTTTGCCTATGGTGATTTTCTTGATGTGGTACTAAGTTGAAATCATTTGCTGTTTCTGCAGATTATGATTGGATGCGTTCTTATCGGTTAATAATTTAGTTTAAGTTTTCATTGATGAATTGCTGTATGAAGGTACAACTGGATCTAGCTGTTAGACGAATAATTTTTTAAGTTATCTTGCTTTGGATGCCATGATAACTAGAACAGGAAAGGAGCCCAGTAGGGTACATTCTTTTGATTATTGATATGAACTCTACCACCATATTTGAGGATATGCAGTGCTTCCTTCTTGTTTACTTCAAATTTGCTGAGTTTAGTCTTGCTAAC
Organism: Pinguicula primuliflora; assembly: GCA_025802335.1. NCBI lineage: Eukaryota > Viridiplantae > Streptophyta > Magnoliopsida > Lamiales > Lentibulariaceae > Pinguicula > Pinguicula primuliflora. Next base: position 3,162 of record JAOYMZ010051391.1, on the reverse strand, counting down.
TTATGTTTATGGTAGCTGTTTCCTTTATCTCGAACTAGTACTCTGATATTATCACGTCTGCCCTAGATTCATTAACATTTTATTTACTGATTCTCATCTATTCTGCTGTGTCTGCTCTGTCATTTTTCTGGTAAGCCAATTACGTTTCACCCTATGCATGCGTAGTAGATTTTTGCTTTCAAATCACTACACAAATTCATTCTATTCTGGGATGTAAATTGTAGCCGTAAATTCTCATGGTTTGGTTCTTCAAATTTAGGGGCAATCTCATGATAATCACCTATCTATCGAATCCTTTCTGCCGCTATGCACACACAAGAAGAGCAGTCCCTGATGAGTTGAGAAACATGTCCCATGTATCTTTGTCTATAAGTCACTGCCTTTAGGATGCGTGTATTGCTCTTACGCAGTCTTGATTATTGATTCCTTCTTTCTATATCTTTAGATCGTCTAATGATAGCTTACTGGTTGAAGCATTCGTAACCTTGCATCTATAAGTACTTAATGTTATACTGAACCTTTTCAACCTATGGCCAGGATGCTACTGGGAAATAGATGAGCATGAAGCAAAATCAGAACCAAACATTTCATGATTCCAAAAGCTTTGAGAAGGAGGTTGATTTTCTATCCTTTGGAAGTGATGATATTCATGGACTCGTACATCAGCAAAATAGTCCGGAGAAGGATGCTGATTCATTGTCTTCTTGCAAGTATGGCAAAGATAAAGTAGAGGAAAGTCAGGCACATGAAACATTGAGGAGTTACGAAAAGTTAATATACTGTGATCGAGATGAATCGATAAATTTCGTCTCTCCATGTGATGACACTTCGAATGCGCCTGAAACGGATCCGAATTTGTGCACAGAGATAATTGTCTTGAAATCTGCATTTCCTGAGCCAGAGGCTTCAGACAAAATGATTACTCATGAAGTTGTAAAGGATATATGCATAGATGAAGGCATTCAAAACGAGAAAAACATGATTGGAAGTCACAAGGATGGTGCATCGGATAATCCTTTGTTTACACAACTTCCTGTTCACAAAGACCATGAAGATGTTAAGGAAGCTCTGCCTCTTGAGAATGCCAACAGTCTTATTACTAATCCATTTGAGAAAACAGTAGAAAATGTTCCAAATCTAGGTAGTGAAGCAAAGTTAAGATCTTCAACGGACGTATTCTTAAAGCAGGATACTGATCTACATCATGATGCAGAGAGCTCAGAGCAGTCAGGTGAAGGGAACTATGGAAGACCCGGATGCTTTTCTTCAGAAGCCGATGCCCTGGTGGACAGAATGATTCGAATTCACCAATTTCGGAAGCAAAGCTCACTTGGGTCTATTATCTTCTCTTTAGATGGTGAAGAGAAAATGCCCATGCCACCCGACCAGGTTAGATTTATTCTTTGATGTTTCACCATTTACTCAGCTCTTGATGATTTTGCTATGTTTGTTTTTGTTATCCACGAATTTCAAGAATCCCATCGTACTATTCCTTCTTTCCTGTCTGGGCAAATTGCATAGTTATCAAAATCCTACGAATCCTACTATTCGATTCAATTTTAAAGTTAAACGATTCAAATCTTAAATACGAAGCTACAACCGGAAGTTAATGTATTGTGCTATTTTCGCTCTTCAGATTCCTTATGAAGAAGTAGTTTCTGAGGTTCACGGCCCTGCTGCATCTCCATCTGAAGCTGGAGAATTGATAAAAGATTTTCAAGTTGCTGGGCTCAGGTACAACAGTAATGTGGAAAATGGAAGCATTACTTTCAATTTCAACACTTCGGCCCATGTTCATGTTCATGTTCATGTTGACACTGAAAATGCCGTAGAATCCGAAAATAACAATAGACAGCCCATTGGTTCTGGGGAAACAAGCTCTCACAGCACCTCAAGCAACGATATAGTTCAATGCACAAGCAGCATCGACGTAGATACTCATGATCAATCCCATGGCAGCACCTCTAAGAACTCTCATGTCCAATTGCCTGAACCAAAAGATGGAGTCTACGAAGATCGTCCCCCTGAAGTCGAATTTCAGTCCTCTATCATCAGAAACCAATGTTCTTCAGCCGATAACACTCAAGCTGTAGATCCAAAGGTACTAAAGCATGAACTCGCAAACTCCGGAAATGATTCCCTTGCCAGCCTTTTACTCCATGATGAGGGCGAGACAAGCTTCTCCGCGGTTAGCCTTGTAGCTTACTCGGGGCCTATACCGTACTCCGGGAGCATATCTCATCGATCCGATGCCAGCACAACTAGTGGCCGATCTTTCGCATTCCCAGTGTAAGCCTGCATTTTTTTCTTCCTTCTCTCTTTCGCTGCTGATCCCTTAAACAACATATGTTTTTTAACTTTTTCTTTCCCCTTCATTGCAGATTGCAGAATGAATGGAATTACAGCCCTGTGAGAATGGCCAAAGCTGATAGGAGACATTTACGTAAACACAAAGGATGGAGATCGGGCCTTCTCTGCTGCAGATTTTAAATGCTTCAGTTGTAGGTTGATAGAAAAAGCTATACAATAGAAGCTCTAGTTTCTTTATTTTTCAAAATCGGGCTTTTTGTCAGTAGAACATCCGTAGAGTTTGTTGTGTTAATACCTCACACATTGGATTGCCACGGTTATGTGTAGATTCTTTGTTTTTTTTTTTAAATATAGAATGTGTAGATTCTTTCCTTCATTCGAATTATTGGGAAAATAGTAGAAGTACAAAATGCATCAGAATTATTGGTATTTTCGAATTTTGTTTGCAAATTGAACGAGCCAGCTCGAGCTTTAAGCTTAATGAATCGAGTTCCCAATTCGAGCACGATTCTTGATCGTTGGTGAGCTCGTCCATTTTACATGTTTGAGCTCGTTCGCAAGCTCGGCATGTTTGACCTCTTCGAGTTCATTTCTTGCTTTACAAAATATTAATGCCCTGTTTGTAAGTTCTACTGAAAAGCTGTTTTTGGCTTTTGAGGGGAGCTTTTAAAAAAATGTGCTTTTATAAGGAAATTATAAAGTGTTTGCAGTGGGGGCTTTACTATGACAAAAGTTACAAAAAATAGTACGACAAAAAGGATATAATACAAGGAAATTTTTTGGTATTTTGATATTATCGATTTGTATATAAACAAAATGATCTTAAAAGTGAATTTTTAAATATTTACAAAA
>JAOYMZ010051380.1:0-13966 GCA_025802335.1 Pinguicula primuliflora | reverse complement strand
ATACCCTTCCATGGACAACACAAAGGTGTTGTCCATGGAAGGACACCTTTTTGGCAACTGGCTACCTGCAGGGGAGGAAAATTTCCCTCCCCATTGCAGGTAGCCTTACCGACAAGTCTTTTGGGAGAAGCATGTAAATGAAGATGAGTTTGTTTTGTATACTAGATATTACCCGTGGATTAAGCTATTATCGACCTTCAAACCAAAAATTCAATAATCTCAACACAACCAACATTGTAAAAAAACTAATAACGGTATAAAAACTAAAAATTAACCAAAAAAATAATTAAATAATCAATACATTGAAACTATATGACTCACATGTTAAATGAAAGTGCACGACATACTAATATATATGGTGTTCTTCATTTTGGCGAACGATCAGCCATTCACGCATACCTCACATGGTAAGAAAGGTGTAAAGTTTATTAAAATAATAATAAAAATAAAAATATAATTTTTAAAATCCAAAAAAGGAAAAAACAAATGACCCACACATATAACAAGAAATACATATTACAATATATATATATACAAATATAATAAATATTAATGTGCACGCCATCGAAAAATTTCTCTTTCCACTTTTATGTTTTTTTCCTTCCGCGTGGTCTTCGTCTTCTTCCTTCCTCATCTTTCTCTATGCAACTTCCATCAAAATTTCAAAACTTTTTCTCCAATTTTTTTTAGGGGTGGCAGGTGCCCCTCCCCAGGCCTACATACCTTCGCCCTTACTCTTCCCTGATCTCCAATTGCGGTGTTTTTCTATAAAATTTAGTGTTTTCTGGGTGGGCTGGGGGTGCCCAAGCACCCCAGGCACCATTGTACATCCGTCCCCGCGGCAGGGTTGCGTGCAGTAGCCTACTGCGCGGCAGGGTTGCGCGCAGTAACATCAGTGCAGTTGGCTACTGTGCGATGTATTTCCCGCGCGGGAATACAAGTGGGCCGGGCAGTTGGCAACTGCGCGGCCCTCCCCTATAAATAGTCCCTTCCCCTTCCCATTCCATACACCAAACCTCAAATTATCTCTTATTTGGGTTAGATTTGCAAGCAAAAGTAGTTTAAACGCACCAAAAGTCTGCAAAGAGGTAATTTAAAGTATTCTTTTTATAAATAATTATTTGTTAGAATATTCTTTTATATATTTATTTTAATCATTTAGAATTACTGTATTTATATTATTAATATTTATTTTCATTATTACAATTATTGTGATTATATTATTCTCATTAGTAAAAAATTTATTTTAGATATCATCATGTCTTATACACAAGACCAGAGTCAGCTTCCCGGACTGTATCGTCCAAGCTCTCAAGACATTATTACGGACTTGTCCCAGCACAGGAGTACGCTCATTATAAATGGGCAAATAAATATCGATACCACTCTTACCCGTAGAGGTGCCGATAAACGTATTCGTGAGCTGAGATTGCATCAACGAGTTGTTCAATATATAGTGGATGCTGGATTGTACGGTGCATATTTGTCTTGTTATAACCCGAAAGATCTTGTGAATATTGTGGATAGGGTTGAGATGGTTGACAATAACCAGAAGGATCTTGTGAATGTTCTGGATATGTTTGAGATGGTTGACAATAACCAGAAGCATCTTGTGAATATTGTGGATATGGTTGAGAAAAAATAGGAGGATATTGTAACGAATTAGCAACATCCGGAGGCATATTTAAATTAGGTATTTGAGATCTAGAACTAGTAATCCAATCAAAAAATTTAGATCCGCCAGAGTTATCCATTATAATACATATAGATAAAATACGAAAACTATATTATAACAACTATATACAAGAAATTACCTCAAAAAATAATCTCAAAAGATAGCTACTCTTTGATGATAGTTGAAGAGATGTGTTTTTGAAGATGTGAGAAAATGTGAGGAGAAAAGAATGTATTTATATTAGGAGCGGCTCATAAGACTTCCGCACGGAATAAGGCGGGAAAATGGGACGCCAAAGGTGGCGCAGTAGCCTACTTCGCGGAGCCCTGCCGTGCAATTGCGCGGCAGGATATTTCTTAAAAAAATTTAACATCAAATTTTCTTAAAATAAGTGATAAAAAAGAGTTAAATTTAGGAGCGTCCCAAAAATTGGTGGTGCCTTACGACCAGTTTGGGCCATTTCTGTGTCGTCACATGACATCCAATTTCCGGCATAAAGCACGCCTTGGTGCTCGCATCTGTCAGACAAACAACAAAGACCCATAAAGTTTGACTCATCACCCTGTTTGGTGTTTTCCGATCCACCCATCATAAAAATAGTACCAATATACGATGGCTTTTAATTATACGTGTATTTTTCCTTGTATATTTTATCTTTTTGTCTTCTTTTTTTCGTTCAATGCATACATCATAGGTGATAACCAGGTTCAAACTCAATAGTGACAACCACACATTCCTACAATCCTATCAACCAAAACAAAAAAATAAACACACATTCCTTTACTTTGCACACACTTTCAAGAATTAGATCATTAGCATTAGCGACTTTTAATTACTACAATAAATAATAAATCCCCACCATTATCTCCATTTAACTTTGATCAAAACTTGGGCACGCTTATTAAGATCCCTGGAAAAACGTTCAGCTGTAAGCAAAAAAAAATACATATCAATATATTATTAGATGATCATTAATTGTGGGTTACACCATAACTCATTAATATACTACCAAATATATTATTATACTTTTTCTGTTTAAATTTTCACTAACCATATCTTTGTCCACTGATGCCGCTACAACATGACAACAAGAATGTCTTCTTGTCCCTCTCCTTTAGTCCTGCCATCTCATCATTACGCTATAAACTTTGAAGCATCCGAAACATCACTCATTATCTATATTTTCTCTACATATAAAAGACCCAGTCACCCAATTTTCTAGATCAAAATATGGCTGGGGATGATAAATTAGAAGCCATAAGCTTTGCAGCAGGCACAGCTGCTGCATTCATGGTATGTATCGGGCGTGCAGTTGTGGTGTGGCGCGTGTGGGTGTTTCTTGCTCTCAACCTCTTGTTATTAGCTATTCTCCTCATTGCTAAATTCCAGACACCACCTGTGTGCAAGAAGAGAGCAAGGCCGGAATGCGAGGGTGTTGTTTCGCCTCATGACGCTCACTCAAGGGAGGTGGAGAAGAGGAAGCCAATCCTTCTCAGAGATGAAGAAGATAATGGTGGTGATGGCGACGACGACGACACGAAAGAGGATGAAGATCAGCTCTCCAAGGAGGAATTGCACCAGAGAGTGGAGGCCTTCATTACTATGTTCAGGCAGCATTTGGTTTCTGATGCAGCAAAAACAGTATCAATGAAATCAAATATGTTGAATTCATCACTATATTTATCATCGATCAAGTAGTATGCTTGATCTTGAACAGTTGAAGCACATTTTCTTTTTCAATTGAAGTGAAAAATCAGTAGGATGAGGCTATCTATCTATCTATCTATCTACATCTTGTGATTGTCTCTGTTGGTTATTCTGGTGTCTGTTTGGATATCTCAAGTACTGATTCATCTTGCAAGCCAACATAGCAACGTCACTGATGATGGAACAAGATTGGAGTGGTCAAAAATTTGTTTTGACCCTCTCCTTTTTGGCGATTTAGCGACTTCGTCCGTACACTCTCGCGACGGCCATCCACCGGACAAAACCGATCGCCTAGACAAAAAAAAGCACTGACGGACCTCTAACCCAAAACCAGACTCCAAATGATTCAGTACAACAACAACCCAACCATTCTGAACCCTTATTAGCTCAAAACCCCCGTCAAAATTAGTGCATCATACCAACCGGAACAGAACCCTTCCGACCAAAATCTCATCGGTAAGACAGTCAATAACCCAGCAAACAGGTCTAGTAACGTAGACGACGAATGGAAATTGGTCAGGCCTCGCCGGCCAGAAGGCCACAAACAGAAGACAGATGAGCCAGGAACCTCGAAGAAGAAGAAATTGAAGAAATTGATGCCGATGTATATCCAAAAAATCCATTCAAATTCAGTTTCCCAGTATGTGGTGAACATCCCCAAAGATTGGACTGGACAAGAGATATGGAAGTATTTTCTGGGTAAGTGATGTTTATGCTCCTCTGAAATTCGAACGGAAAGGGAAAAAATATGGTTTTGTTCGGTTTGTTAAAGACACGAATTTGGAGGAAATTATTTTGCTTGTGAATGGAATGCTTGTTGCTTCATATCAGCTATTTGTCTGTAAGGCAAGAACTTTGCCTAATGAACAAAATGCACTGAAACGCAGTGCACCTAATACAGGTTCCCTAACACAACAAAAAATGGACAGCAATGGGCCAGACAAGGTTGTGAAATTCAGTCCAACGGTAGAAGAATCAACATGATTAGAAACCTGTTTAGTTGGATATCCGTCCCCTATACTGGATCTAGGAACTATGTGCAAAATCCTGGAGCAAGCAGGCTATCAAAATGGATCAGTAGTGAGGCTTGAGGGGGATAGGTACTCTTACAATTATCTTCTAGTTCTGCTCAAGAAAAACTGCTGACTGATTCAGGTACTGCAGAGAGCTTGTGTGTGCACAATCTGCGCCCCTGAAAATTCTTGGATGGCCAGTTGCTGAGACTAGCCTGGGTTAGAGTATGGGGAGCACCACTACATTGCTGGAACGCTCGCTTCTTTACCGAGGTATGTGCAAGTCTGGGAATCGTATCAAAAGTTGATAACAAAACAGCAAACAAAACTGAAATGAGATTTGGGAGTGTTGATCATGACACCTTCCAAAATGCTAGTAAACAGTGAGATCAAGGTGGAAACTAACAATGGCTTGTTTGTGGTGAAAGTAGATGAAGAATGCAATATTGCGATGGGTGTTTGGGGTGCTGGACCCCAGATTAAAAAGCACCAATCTCCGCAACTAAGAAACCAGGAGTGGCCTGTTCTGAATAGTAGTGCAACAACCCCAGAAAAAACAGAATCAAACAAGCCACCAGAATGTGCGCTGCAGAAGAATGGGAAGAACATTGATGATCACATCAGAGATGAGGGAGCAGATACTGGGCAGAAAGAAATGAGGAATGACAAGGAACCAAATGCAGTTCATCTGAATGAAGTCCATCAGAGAGGGATAATATCATGGAGGCCACAACTAAAACAGAATATGCAGCTGACAGTGGCCTGGACTCCACAAAATCTGCAACATGTCTGCACAATACACAAATTGATGCCGAAGATGTAGCTGCAATCAACCAACTTGAACAGAAACTATTCTTTGAATTGTACAATGGAATGATGATTACCTTCCAAGGGATGCAGAGAGACACAACGTTAAACCCATCATGGAGTGAGGATGCAGTGGTTGTGCAGAAAAATCTGATGGATTGGAAGACGAACTTAATACTCGCAGAAGGACTTACTCCAACAAAACTGCAGGAAGGAAAAATTGGGGCGGATCAAGTCGAGGAAGAAGAGGCAGCAAAGACACCTAGAAAGGAACTGAGTGCACCAGGAAAGGCTGAGGTAACACTGTCCAAAAAGCATTCTAAATCAGCTCCAAATGCACGGATACAAGAGCAAGCTCCCAAGCAGAAGCTTACATCCGCACCAGTCAGTGACAATGGCAAAGCAAAGGCTACAGCCTCGCGTATGGCAGCACCTCACCAAGTAAGAATGGAAAAGGATGAAGAAGTTATACAAGCAGATGCAAAATCAGATGAAGATTCTGCATATGGCAGCAATGAAGATGAAGATTCTGCGTATGGCAGCAATGAAGATGAAGAAGGTGACGATTCAGAGGAGTATGAAGATTCAAAAAAGGAAGAAGCACATATAGAAACAGCAGCAGCCACTTTGAAGACATGACATATTAAAAACACGGTGGTAAACCACACATCACGCAAAGTGGAACCAACCAATCAGCCAAGATGTAGCCAGCACCACAAACAATCATAATCACAACCAAAACATTGCTAGCCCTGATAGTAATTGTACGTTTAACGGCTAAACTCACTTTCGGGGCTGGCTTGTATAATTACTATTCTGATCAATAAAATTTTATTTTGAAAAAAAAATTGGAGTGGTCTGCGCGTAATTTTGTTCAGCTGGAACAAAATTATTGTTTGATCGTCAAATTCAAATATTAGGTTTGATGTTGAAGGTAAAGATTAGAACAGGGGACTCCATCCTAACCAGCAAAAGGGCTCTGTTGTTTTGTAAGTCTCTCTCAAGTCTAACGACCAAATTTCGGCTCTGTTGAGTAGACAGGATATAGTGTAATTTTAAAAAATTGTCCCATTATATCATGCATTTAGTAACCAGAACAACATGGAAAAAATTTTGGCAAAAAAAGTGAATTTTGATAGATTAAATTTTCTTTCAAAATCTATGAAATTTGGGGGATAATTGGATTTTTTTAGTTAATCTTACATCCCTAAAATCCTATATAAACGTGCGTACGCTATATTTTCCCATACCTTTCATCCCACTATATCTCACTCATTCTTACTATATCTCACTCATTCCTATTCCTAAACGTAACCTATGTTAATGTTCAATTCCATCTATATAGATTCTAGACCACAAACTTATAAAATATGATTCTAGACCACAGCTGTCTCATTTAGGTCAGGAGAGACAAAGGAGCAAAGAACTGTCTTGGTAAATCACACATGGTAGTATATTGCTTATATAAATATTTGTGTTCAAGCCCTTGCCACAAATCCTCAGTACTGAAGAAAAGATACAGTACCTTAAACCTTGAACATTAAAAAGGTATGGGTAGCTTAATGCATATCATATACTATATGCCGGTTCCTAGAAGTTCTCTGTAGTCAGAGGATAAACAACAGTATACTCAAGTCTCAGTGTTACCCAAAAACTATTTCTGCAACATAGCCAGCTATCTCACAAGCCTATGCGAGACAAATATTACTATACTAATTTCAAAATCAAGAGTCCAATCTTTGTTTAATTCTGTGAATACGCGCTTGCTGAGACAAATATTACTATCCTGGTGAGAAGCCGAAGGCGGCACACATTCAAGCTTCACCACCAAGTATGGACGGAGATTAGTATAAGAAATTCAAGTAAACTAGTGAGCTAGTTACCTTCGTACAGGGTTCAATACCTTTGTCTATCCAAAAAAAAGTGTGGCTGAACTGATAATAATAAAAAACGCAATCCAACAACCCCAGGAAACAAAATACTGAATATATCATCTATGAGGGAGGAAAACAAAAATTTCACAGCATATTGAGGGGTTGGCCAAATGAAAAAGTTCGATATTGCAGTAACATCTTAAACCACAGTTACTTCAGAATTGAGATTGGGAAGAATCTCTTCTCATCCAATCCATCAGCTCCTACAGTAAAAATGAAATATCAAATACTATCATCACCATGCATGCGGGTTGCCTTGTAGCATAATTTTTTCTCGGATGCAGAAATTGAGCCCAAGATAAAGAAACAAAACAATAACAAAGTGTTCATTCATGTAACTATTTACGGGATATTACCATTCCATCAGTTACTCAGTTATTTGAAGCAATCCATCAAGTTGCTTCAAATTATCCTGACGACATCCGGGACATAAAATTCTAGCCTGCAACTGATCAACTAAAACAGCAAACTTTTCTTCCAATTCTAATGTCTGCGTGTTTCGAGTCAAGGAAAAAATATGTTCAAGAAAGCAACGTTTTATTGAATCATCTTGCTTCAATCAAGAATGAATGGAAGATCACCAAACAGATAATTATGATACTAAAAGGTAGGAGCTGCAGATTATTCACAGGTTATTACCTCTCGAGTGCTGTCTTTTTTTGGAAACCCAAACCAGAACAACGCATTAATGCAAAGATCGATGGAGATCAGCTGAATCAGCATTTCAAATTAACCCAATAATGGTGACTAGAATTCTAGCAGCATAAGAATCATGAAGTACCATGCAGCAAGAATTATTCTAGAACGATGGTTCGGAAGCCAGCTAAATCTTTTTTCTCAACATAAGGTATATCCACTCAGTAACCCAAGTGGGTTGTCCTAGTGGTGGAGCACCTGAATCCCACATTTGGGGATGCAGGTTCAAATCCCACTGAAGCCAAAACAACTCATTTGGGTCACGGCCTAGGGCTTTGACCCTAATTCAACCGGTTCGTTCGTGGGGGTCGCCGTGTATGAACCCCTATTGGGACTAGTCAGACCCAAAGGACTTAGATACCTATAGGTTATAAAAAACAAGTATATCCACTCAGTAAACTTGATTTTTGTTCTGCTACCCCTAAACCCAACCTACACCTCCCAACTAGAACTGCTTAGGGTGAAGGATCTGAGGTATTCTATATCCTAGCATTCAAACCAATTATACTGTATATTTGAAAGAACTCCTTGGAATGCTCATTTATACTTCTGTATACCAACTCAAAATTCGAACAGATAAATGCAAGGATATCGGCTCAATTCCTGCAGCTTCATACTTTCCTTCATCACAGATTCCATCAGCTGTGTTTTTCTTTCTAAATTAATAAGCTCTTCCTGTAACTGCAAATGCTCCAGAAGTTGGTATCCGTCAGGAAGGAAACCTTAGCATACATGTCCTTGTAAGAATTAAATGATCAGAGAGTTTTTCTGCATAGGTTTTGCCTGATCTCTAATCCTACATAACAGATAATCCGACAGGAGAATGAAATAACCATCAAAATAAACTTCTTACTTGATCATGAATCATTAGTTCAGCTTTATATCGTTCTTCTGCCTGGTTAACATCAGACAATATGTCCTTCGCTTTTTGAATACCTTATTCATAAATAAAAAACTTATTCATGCAGAGGTAAGAAGCTTTTTTTTAGTGATGCAAAAATAAGAATAAGCATGATATGCATTAAGATTAGTCCATGCAACCCATCAAAGTTGCTACTGGGATTATCACAGTAAAGGTACACAACAGAAAAATCTTTGGTGATATTGACGGCATATGCAATCAACACGCAAAATAACTTCACTTTTCTGAATCACTCGACTACAAATTGAATTTTTCCAAATAACACAGAAACTTCCCATTCTGCTAATAGCATATATGCTCAATCTGAAAGAGAAATAGCATACCAGTATCAGATGTTATTTCTGAGCACTTATCCGCATTGAAAGCATGGACTAGCAACTCTTGAAATTTCCTTTGATCAGATACAAAGCAAGTATACAAAAATGTCAACATGGTGCACCACTCCAGATTAGAAGTGCAAAAAACACTTACTGTCAGAAGCACAATAGATATTCTGTACCAAGCCAAGTGACATTGATGAAAAGTATTGATGTGTCAACATACATAACAATAGCTTGAGAAATATGAGACTTCTCATAATACAAAATCGTCATTCCATAAGATGCATCAGGGAAACCAGTTGAATCACTCAAAAGCAAGTAAAATAAACATACGAAAAAAGAAAAATAATAATAAGTAAAATAAACATACCGTATCTCAGCATTTAATGCGAGCATTTCTCCTAGAAATACATCTCTACAAAAAACAGTTATAAAAGAGAATCAGGAATACTTATACAATCAGATAAAACAAAAACGATTGTGAAACGTGTTTCAACTGACTGAAACATAAAGAATCAGGTACCGCAGGGTATTTTCTTCAGTCTTCACGCCAGATTCGTATACCAGAAAAACAGATTCTCTCGGTACATAAGCAGGAAAAAGATATGAAATATTGTTGATACACAGGAAAATAGTTCATATAAATATGGAAGCAACAACATATCTGGAATAGACCTTGAGAGCCACCAATTCAGAGCCAAATGTCAAGATCTCATTATTAGTGTTAGCTAGTCTCGCCTACACAAAAGTACATAAGACGAATATAAGCTGCTCATTATGCGCAGTAGCTATGCTAGGGTAAAATATCCATGGATTGAACCAATTAGAAACTTAGGCGACTTGTCAGATACCTACAGAACTATGGCGCGTAAAAGTAACTTAGATCTTTCCAAATCAGAGGGGCGAGAGGCTCATTATACCTCTAGCGCTTGGATCGAAGCCTCATTCATAGATAGTTGAACTTCATAGCCTCTGAGCTCTTGCTCCGTGCTCTCCTTTTCGAGCTTTGCTTCTTCAATCTTCAGACTCCATGCTTCCAGTTCAGATCTTAGTTCTTCTATTTGATTCTTCAGATTTTCAACTCTCCGCTCTACAAATATATAACAAGAATCAATAGATTCCAACATTCGAAAACAAATAGTGCACGGATCAAACTCAACAGAGCGAACAAATGCAAGCTGCTTTGAATTTGTTCTACCTCCATGAGATTTTTCGACGGTGAAATCGCGAATAAGAGAGAGGAATTGCTTCCGTGATTCGTTTCTTGCCATCGAGCTGTCAGCGATGGCTCCAAGCGACAAAACGAAAATGTTTCTGTTCCGCGCTTGGGTTTCAAATTAAAAAAAATTTATGTGCAAACTTTATATCCTAATTAATGAGTTTGTGCATAATTGTAATTATGATTGTATGAGGATTAGAATTGTTGACCAACATCATTCTGAATTTAAAATTTTTTGCACAAATTAATATGATTGACCGAACTTAGAGGAATAAGGGGATGGAAAATGATTGGGTTAACCACAATTTTCTTACCGAAAATTTGGTAACCTTCGGTAACCTTTGGTTGCCGAAAATTAAATTTAAGATCGGTTCTGAAAACCTCATGTTTTTGTGATTTCGAAATCAGTTCTAATTTTAATTTTGGTGTTCGAATGATATCGTTTAAGATTTGTGTTAAGTTTGTTGTTATTAAAATGTACATTTATAGAATTTTAGTTTTTATTGTACCGCTAAAGCCGCCCAAACCGAATTATATTGCCGATTCTTTAAAGATTTCGATACGAGTATTGTGAAAATATTTACGAATGTTATTTTTCGCAACTGGAAGTCGCCAAAAAATTAAGTTGCCAAATTTTTAGTAAGTTACCTTTCAGTTACAGTTACCTTAGCATCTCCGGGAGGTGGATTTAGAGGAAATTCATCTAAAAAATGAAGGCAATAATCGACATTCATCCGGAAATGTTACAACATAAAACGACAATTGAAATGACATCTGGTTGGAAGACCGCCAATTATGTAAAATTGACCTGGATATTTTTCACACAATTGAAATGAGGGCAATAAAACGACAATTGAAATGACATCTGGTTGAAAGACCGCCTGTTGTGTAAAAGTGACCTGAATATTTTTCCCAAAATTGAAATGAGGGCAATAAAACGACAATTATGTAAAATTAACATATGGTTAGCATTGTTAGGAAAACCGGCCCGCCTCTCTATGGGCTCAGGCCTCATGTGCGCAGGTGCGCGTGTGTGGGCCAACTTAAATAGGAGGATGTGGGCTACTCTCTTTAAAACCTTAAGCCCAAGGTAATTGATTGTAGCACCACATTCCTATTTAAGTTGGTTGATAATTCTTTCTTCAATCGGTATGGGACAACATTCTAATACTCCCCTCAAGTCTAACTAGGTAAACCTTGTTGGACTTGGATAACAATGGTTGACATGGCCAACATTGGGCCAAGCACCTCCATGGGCCCCCCACCCATGAGTACAACTCCTCGGACTCTCCTCCGAAAACAAACTCGGGCTTCAGTGGGCCAAACACCTCCATGGGCCCCCACCCATGGGTACAATACTCTGGACTCCCCTCCGGAAACAAACTCGAGCCTCAGACCGCCCGCTCCGATACCATGTTAAGTGGAAAATATAAAGAATGACATAGGATTTTACGTGGTTCGGGAGAAATTCTTACTCCACGGTGAGGTTGAGGCGCCTCTTCTTTTCTTGTTTTCTTTAGGGTTTTAGTGTTACATATATAGGGGGAAGAGGATGAGGAGATATATTCCATGATTCCCTCAATCCCCCTAATTTAGGGATCCAGTAATAAGGTATGATTTAAATTCATTATCCTTACCTTATTTACAATAATTATCCTAAATCTCAACACTCCCCCTCAAGTTAGGTGACGGGTTTCCGACGCCTAACTTGGACAGTACATCATGGAAGGCACGACCGTTGACTGCTTTTGTCAGAATGTCTGCCAGCTGGTCCTCGGATCTCACAAATGGTAGTGTCACAATCTTGCCTTCAAGTTTCTCCTTGATAAAATGACGATCAATCTCAACATGCTTGGTACGATCATGCTGGACTGGATTCTCGGATATGTGGATTGCCGCCTTATTATCACACATCAAGGGGCATGCATCCTCGAGTGGAAATCCTAATTCAGTCATTAACTTGATAAGCCATAAGACCTCGGTCACTCCTCTAGCAATCTCTATGAACTCTACTTCAGCACTAGACCTCGCAACCCCCTTCTGTTTTTTGCTCCTCCAAGCGATAAGATTACCTCCAACAAAGGTAAAGTACCCAGATGTGGATCGCCTATCCATATGGCTCCCAGCCCAATCTGCATCAGTGTATGCCTCAATCTTTAGGTGCCCATGTCGACTGTACAGGACACCGGTATCATGTGACTCCTTCAAGTATCGCAGTATCCTCAGGGCTGCCTCCATGTGGTCCTTCTGGGAGTTGTACATGAACTGGCTCTTTCTCTGAGAAATGTAGATCCCCTGCCGAGATCGCATCACCTCAATACCAAGAAAATACTTCAACATACCCAGATCCTTTATCTCAAATTCTCAGAACAGATTCTTCCTTAGTTCTTCAATCTCATCAACATCATCTCTGGTAATAACCATATCATCGACATAGATGATAAGACACGTAATCCCCTAGGCTCTACGCTTCAGGAACAAAGTGTGATCTGAATTACTTTGAGAGTATCCACATTTCTTCATGACAACAGTGAACCTCCCAAACCAAGCCCTGGTGATTGTTTCAAGCCATATAAGGCTTTCCTCAGTCGACATACTTCGTGGGGACGAAAATTTGAAGAGAAACCAGGTGGTTGAGCCCTTCGTTCAGCGAGACGCCACTGTCTACGGTTGTGCCTCATGCACCACCGCCTCCATCTCCTTCATCCCTACTCCCATCCACATCATCTCATGTGCCTCATGCACCAGAGCCACCCGGGCCCGTCCATGAGTCAAGCAGACCGCCCACTCCAGAGCACGACGACGATGTAGTACTGCCAGACTTAGCAGAGCAATCTCAGATGTCTTCTCCGATGGATACTCCGGTAAGTATACTTGTCTCTGATTTGGATATTCTGGATGTTTGGGCGTACTTGTGAACCAACTGTCGATCCATAGATTTTGTAATCCATTCAAAAACTTGAGAATCCTTCTGCTTCCATGCCTTATACGCTGCATCAGATTTGTCTGGAGGTAGTAGTTGGCCGGATATGTAATAAATTTCAATTTTAATTGTTCTTTTTATTTTCATCACTTTTGTTATTCAAAAAATATATTTTCCAGAAATGTATGGTCAATTTATAGGGACATCTAGTCTTTCTTTTATTACATACTAGTATATGCCCGTGTCCTAAGGCCACGACAAACACAAAAATACTTACAAAAAATGCGACTCACGCGTGACCGCATGCACCATAGGGAAATTATTTTTTAAAAAAAGAAAAACAATTAAATTATAAATGCATCGAAACTATATGAAGTCGCATGTCATACGAAAGTGCACGGCGCCACGGGTAGTTATGACGACCTCCGTTTTGACAAACGATAACGATTTTGCTGGATAAATTCAAATTTTAGAATAAGTATGAGAGGGAAATTAAAAACAAAATAAAAATTGAATAAAAGGACACGAAATTTGAGTGGAACAAAATGGGAAAAGTAAAGCCACATGTCCTCCTGTCATTGGCCTAGCAGAAAATGATGTGGCTTCAAAACGGCAGGTGTTTTCATGGATTGAGTGAGGGGAAGGTTGTCGTTTCCTGACTTGTTTTTTATAATGATATATTGGTATTAATTAATATGGTATTTTTATAATATTGAAATGGTATTTTTTTAATATTGGGGAGGAAACCTT
>JAOYMZ010051369.1:0-13966 GCA_025802335.1 Pinguicula primuliflora | reverse complement strand
ACCATGGAAATGGAATTGCATCCGGCATCTTCCAGCTATTCGGTTTCGAGTAGTTACTAGTATTACATTTGACATGCATGCATTTCTTTGTGAACAGGATCCAGACAACGACATTGGAAAAAACTCATTCAATTATTACCAGGTATCGTCATGGATCTCTTCATTCTCCGACTTGTTCCACTATGCACAAGCATCTCAATTTTTCGGAGACATCAAATGATGGTTATCGCTTAATATTCGCTACATCTGTTGGTTACCTTATTGTAAACTACCTGATTTCTTGAAGTTCATAATATTCTATTTTCTTGCAATGCAACAGGCCAGATCTGCGTTTGCAATGGCTTTCTCTTTATTGACTAATACAGGGGTCATACTGCGTCTTCGTGAAAGCCAAAGTATTCTCGGTGCTATAATTAGGCCCGATCCATTGCTCTTGGAACGTAAAGGAGGGTCTACCTGGAAGAGAGCATTTGAAAACTCTTTGCCTGTTGGTGTAGTGCAATTGCATTCCGTAGATGATGGTCAGGAGATGTATTGTAATTGGCCATATGAAGATGAGGAACCTCTTCCTCGCGAAAACGGAACTTCAGTTAACGACGCTAATTCCTCTGGAAAGAAGAGGAAAGCGTCGTCTAGTAACGAAAACCGCCACAAGAGAGGTGTTAAAACGTTGAAAGAAAATCGGAGTCCGGATTCGGGCAGATACGAAAATGGCTCGTCAAGTAGAAAGAAGCAAAGATCGAGACACAATCGAAGTAGTGGAATTGAAAAACAACCTGCCTGGTCATCTTAGAAACACGCTCTTTGATTCTGCTAGATTGGGAGTTGTCGATCAACGGCAGCACCATATAAGTTAGGGTTCCTGAATAAAGATTAAAGTTCTGCATTTGTTGTATGTAAGAGAAGAGGTCCATGGTTTTGGTCTGTACAAGAGATGATTATTTTTGTCGTGGTTCACTGAGAATTTGCAGGTGGAACGGCAGGGAAACACATGCATCGCTGACGCAGAGAGGAGATCCTCTCAGCCCTCAGGTCAGCTTTTTTGAATTTTTTTATTTTGACAAGTAATCTGGTGCAATTGTTACTCTCATCGTAAACTTTGTCGTTAAAAATTAATTTCACCTCACGTGTAACATCATCTAGTTTATGATCTACTTGAAACAAAAGTGCTCTCTTTGAGAGACGATCATCATTCATTGGAAGAAGAAATTAGGTTTGATCACTGGGAAATAACATGAACCTCCGTCTTGAAAAGAAGGAAGAAAAGTGCATCTACAGAAAAATAGACGAACCCACCGGGCGAATGTGTCACGAACGACCCAAAACTCTTCCCGGCCACGCAGTGCCACGCGGGACCATACACTGAATCAAACTCCTAACAAAGCCACAAACAAAACCCATAAATGATATACGTAACGAAATTCCCAGAAAAGTCATATGGATCGGCACTTTTTCCCTTTGACGTACGAGTACCTTTTTGAGAGAGCGGGCGATGAGGGTTGGATTTTGGCGGTGGTGGCCGGCGCCGAGAAGGTCCCGCGTGTGGCTCAGAGCCCTCTCTTGCATGGTGAACGGCATGTCGGCTGATCTCAGGCGTATGTTGAAGGTGATGGCTAAAGCAGCGAGCTTCACCTCCTCCACCTGCTGCTCAAATGACCTGATGTTGTAGCTATTTTTTGGCTTTGTTTTTGAGTATCCCATTCCCAGCGGCTTCTTCTGCACGGTCAGCGTTTGGTTCTCTGTGGTGTGATTTTTGGTGGTAGCCTTCTCCAACTCCATTGGGCTCATGAAACTTTTGCAGAAGCTAGTAGACAGAAAAATGAGAGAAGGATGTTGTTGTTGTTGAAAGATTTGACGATGTTGTAGGAAGGGAGTAGTGGCATTTATTTGTGAAAGGAGCCAAACGTGTTTGAAATGTTGTACTAGTTGTCTGTCCCTCCTGCGTGTCAAATAGAACAGGGGGGAGTAGTTGGAGGGGAGGCAGAAATGGCGTTGAATTGTTGACTACGGAGACTGCCAATTTATCATTAGGTCCCAATCAAAATAATAAATGTAAACATTACATTAATCATACTATCAAACTTTTTACATTAAAATTTTACACTCCGATCCAAAGAAGCAAATTTTTATGTATAATTTATACATACCACTACCTCGTTGTCAAAATTGATTGCACCATTAGAAAGGTACGAGATAAAAAATCTAATGTTTCGATGCGGTCATGATGACTACATCGCCGGGAATTTCGAAAATCTTTTTCCCTTGAGTTAAGTAGCCTTTAATATGTTTTAGAAATTTTTCATCGTTGGGACCACACTGAAATATGGGGGTTTTGATCTCATACGCATGATCTTTCTAATGATGCAACTAATTTTGACAACGGTTAGTAGTATGTATGGATTGTGCACGAGTCATGCACAAATGGACTGTGCATAGGAACCTTACCCCAAATCGAAATATCGCCATTAATGAATAATTAATAATCAAATATCAAAATACATATTTGTGTGGTGTTCCAGCATCGTCGTCGGTAATTTCTAAACTTAATTAATGACTACTTAACTATATGAGAAAAAATGCAACGAAATTAGGGGTAATGAAGTCTCCAAAATCCAACAGCAGCATTAGATTTTTGATCTTTGGTGTATTAACTTTTTCATCAATGATGACAATTTCGGTGCCGATAACGAGATATGACCGGAGTTTTTGTGTTTCAAATTTTGGTGTAAAAAAATAGTGTATAAATATCATTATTCTTTATTTTTAGATTGTTAAATAATACATTTATTTAAAATTTAAATCAAAAATTGTTTTAAGACCAAACAAGTTTTCATCCATCCTAAATTTTTTTTGTACTTCGACCGTCATTATACTTTTAGTTTTACACCCAAAAATTTAGGCCCAAATTAGACTTGTTAGCCCAATAGCCTTCATCGTCAACGCTCAATCGTTGTTCTTTTGGGGCCCGTTCAAAATACCTTTGCTTCGAACTTCAACATTAAAACAACGCCGGTCCTGGACCGAAAATGATATGGGTACCCCCTCCCCAGCACCCCAGCGCACCCCGGCCACGTCAGCAGCCACGTCAGTAGGGCAATTTTTTTTTTTGTAAAATTTAGAAAAATAGCATTAAGTCATTAGGTTTGTATTTACCCCTTGTATTTATATTTAGCTTTTGGGTTTATAACATTTAAATAGGGTTTTAAATTTTTCGGCGGTGAAGCCGTCGTAATATTAATTTAGAAAAATTAAATTAATAAAAAATGCAAAAAAAAGATATGCTGAGATGGCTGTCACGTCAGCTGACGTGGCTGCCCCTGCTGACGTGGCCGCTGACGTGGCCGCTGACATGGCGACCACGTCAGCAAGGGTGCGATAGGGGTGCAGGGTGGGGGGTGCGCCATAGCAGCCTTGAGACGCCCAATTTTCTTTCAAGTTTCAATGGCGAGGAATGGCCAACGGGAAAGATGAGAATGGAAGTCGACTGTCTAAACGAGAGCAACGTAAATCCACAACGGAGTCAGAACCTGACCCAGATTCTGATTCGAACGCTGATAAAGAAAAATCTAGAAGATACAAAGGTGGTAGAAAACGAGCCAAAAGAAAGAGAAGTAAAACTTGTCATTCCAGCTCCAAGAGAAGACGATCGAGGGAAAGAGATCCATCCTCTTCTTCTGTTGGTGATCGAAAATTACATCAGGATGCAGCAGAACGCGTGGAAGCTGGATCCAAGTGTTGCTTATCTAACGAATGACATGGAGCGCATATTTATCCAGCTGAACCAGCTCTTGGCTTTAGCTTTTATTTTGTATAAATAGGAAAAACCACAACTTGTATTACGTTTTTACAAATTGACAGATATATTTTTCTCTTCTTCAATACAAGAAGGCAGTTATTTACATCGTTCTCTTGAATTCGTTCATTCCACCGGTTGCAATACCAGATTTTTACATGGTATCAGAGCTACGGTTGATATAGATTCGCCTGTGAATCGTGAAATCGGAAGCTTATGGCGCTGGATGACGATGTCAGCGATGAATTGTCTGTTGACAATACTGGAGGAGTGGTTGTTCTTGATGGCGATGTCAACAAGAATGATAATCTACAATCATTGCTTGTTACCGCACCATTAACGGAGCACAATTATAGATTCTGGAGCCAGTCGGTCCTAATTTCGATCGAGGCTCGAGGTAAACTCTCTTTTGTCGATGGATCGTCGGAATGTCCTGCTGCTACGTCACTAAATTATGTGTGATGGCGACAATCCGACAGAGCAGTCACTACTTGGCTGCTAGCCTCAATGATGAAGGAGATGCATCAGGCGTTCCTTTTTGCTTCGTCATCAGCCAGATTCTTATGGTCTGTTCTTGAAGAGCGCTATGGCGCAAGCAATGAACCTGACACCTACCATCTCCGACAAGAGATAGCGAGCCTGAAACAAAGTATAAATTCGGTAACTCGCTATTTCAATCGTCTCTCTTCACTATACTACGAGTTAAATATATTGGAGCCTATTCCTGTGTGTACATGTGGCGTAGCAAAGAGTATGTGTGAATTAGTGTCAAGAATTCAGCTTACTCAATTTCTTATGGGACTAAATGCCTGCTATGATAATATTGCCGAACAAATCCTAAACTGTGATCCCTTGCCGACATTGAATAAAGCCTATTCGATGATTATAAAAATTGAAGCTAAACGAGGTGTAACTGTTAGTTATACTGCTGCAGAACATAGTGCCTTGCTTGCTAGTGTAACTGAAAATGCAGCTATGGTGAGTAGAACTTCTGGAAATAAATATTCAACCGGACAGTATGTGACTGACAAACCACCTCGCATGGGTAAAGAGGAGTATAAATCTTGGAAGGCTGGTAGAAAGTGCTCACATTGTGGAGCTACTGGATATCTGGTTGATTTTTGCTTCAAACTGACTGCATACGAGATTGGTATGTCAAGAGATATGTGAGTAATCCGCCTGTTAAACAGCATTTTGCTAATGCTGCAAGCATATCTAATGATGCACAACTTCATCCTCTTGAGGATAGAAAAGGTAGTTTTGATGGTGCAGACATGACAGGAGACATGTCAGCTGCAATTGGGAAAGCTGTACGACGGGATATGCGCAAGTTGATCACAGGGAAAACAGGTGCAGAAGCCAACTTTGCACATTTTGGAGGCACCTACTCAGGTACTGTTTATGGTTGTTCCCTAAGCATGCTAGATTATATAAAACATGGTGCTTGGATTATTGACACGAGAGCCTCTAGCCACATGTGTTGTGACTTAGATTTATTTACTTATTATGTGGAGATTGGGGGCGAGGGTGCCCTAGTTCAACAACCGGATAGAAGTACAGCTGTAGTAAAGCATGTAGGCAGCATCTCTTTAAATCCATCCTTGCTCATATTCGATGTTTTGCATCTCCCCACTTTTAAATATAACCTGCTATCTGTGAGTAAACTCATGAAAACAGCTCATATTCTCCTTCTTTTCCTTAGACTCTTTTTGCTTGATACAGGACCAGATCACTCATAAAATCCTAGCTGTGGGACATGCTCTCCATGACCTATTCATTTTGGATACTGCTCCTCTCAGTCATGCTGTATCTACTGCACTTACTTCAGCCTGTAACACAACGATTAACGCTTTAAAGCTTTTTCAGCCTTCTTGTAATAATACTGCAATTCTAGGTATTGGCCTGAGTGCAAAACTAGTTGTTGATTCATGTACTTGGCATACACGTTTGGGACAAGCGTCCTTCGATGTACTGAAACATATATCTCCTGCTACACAAGCAGATGTTGCTTATTCAAGCCTATGTGATATCTGCCATGCAACTAAGCAACATTGGTTGCCTTTCCCTCTCAGTTATTTGAGGGAGTTGAACTCGTTTGATCTGATGCATATGGACATCTGGGGTCCATATAAGACTGCTACACACTCAGGAGCCCAGTATTTCCTAACCCTTGTTGATGATTATCGTAGGGGGTTGTGGGTGTTTCTCATGCGAGATAAGTCCATTGTTTATGATATGTTGAACTTCTTCATTAACATGGTTCATACGCAGTATTCTGCCAGGATCAAAGCTTTCAGATCTAATAATGGGAAAGAGTTCTTAAGCCATCGAGGTCAATCTTTGTTCCAGACTCATGGCATTCTGCATCAAATCACATGTGCTTATTCACCCCAGTCAAATGGTATAGTCGAGCAAAAACACAAACACTTGCTTGAAATAACGCGTTCTTTCCTGTTTCAAGCATCCCTTCCAGTTTCTTTCTAGGGCAAAGTTCTATTAACAATAGCCTATCTCATAAATTGTTTACCTACTCCGGCTCTACAATGGAAGACTCTTACTGAGCTTCTCACTGGCAAAACGCCAGAATATGTTAATCTCAAAACCTTTGTTTGCCTC
Organism: Pinguicula primuliflora; assembly: GCA_025802335.1. Classification (NCBI taxonomy): domain Eukaryota; kingdom Viridiplantae; phylum Streptophyta; class Magnoliopsida; order Lamiales; family Lentibulariaceae; genus Pinguicula; species Pinguicula primuliflora. Next base: position 7,557 of record JAOYMZ010051369.1, on the reverse strand, counting down.
TGCTTTGCATCCAACACTTTGCCACATAAAGATAAACTGGCATCGCATTCTTTCAAGTGTGTTTTCGTGGGTTATGCTACGACACAAAAAGCCTACATAGTTTATAATCTCACAACTGGGGAGATATTTACTTCACGAGATGTTAAGTTTTATGAAGACATTTATCCTTTCTCTCCACAGATACAGTCCTCTTCTTACTCTGATGATGTTGCTCCTATTGCACCATATACAGAAATCTCAATATTACCATCAATCGTTCTGCTGCATGATCCAAATCCTGCTCCACCCTTACCAGAATCCTCAGCCCAGCTCTCAGAATCTCTCCCATCATCCAGTGAATCCTCCAGCACTCAGCCAGGTTCCACTGAGTCTGCTACTCCCACATACTCATCTCCCGCTCAGCAACATATGAACATTACTGAAAGTCCTACATCTGACATCCCAGTCCAACGTACTCGCAAGAGCACTCGTACCCTTAAACAGTCGACATACCTTCATGATTATGTTTGCTCATTACACCGCACTACAGCTTTCACCAGTGTTACTGTTCAGCTCAATGCACCTAACCTTTCTACATTCCCTTTCATTGTATCCCCTCATCTCACGCCCACTACAGTTTCATTTCTTACCAAATTGACAACATCACCTGAACCCTCCAGTTATGCTAAAGCCCGACATGATCCATTATGGGTCACAGCTATGCAAGAGGAATTGTCAGCTCTAGAACAGAACCAAACCTGGCAGATAGTTGACCTGCCACAGGGAAGCGAGTTATCGATTGCAAGTGGGTGTATAAGTTGAAAATAAATCTGGATGGGAGTATTGCTCGACACAAGGCACGCCTTGTTGCTAAGGATTATGATCAAGTGGAGGGGATGTATTATTTTGATAGTTTCTCTCCAGTTGCCAAGGTTACTACCGTGCGATTGTTCGTGTCTATTGCAGCTGCACATAATTGGTCATTAACCCAATTGGATATCAATAATGCATTCTTATATGGGACTCTTGATGAAGAAGTTTACATGACTGTCGCTCCTGGGTTTACACGAGCACTGCCAAGCCAAGTTTGTCGACTGATTCGTTCCCTCTATGGCTTAAAACAACCATCACGACAGTGAAATGTTAAGCTGACCCAACATCTGCTCGAACTAGGTTTCAAACAGTCTGTCTCCGATAATTGTCTCTTCACACACCAAATTAATGACACTTTTGTTTCCCTATTAGTGTATGTTGATGATATTCTCTTAACGGGAACTCATGACACAGATCTTGATGTTTTTCGTCTCTCCTTGGATAGAGCTTTCACTATCAAGAACTTGGGAGAAGCCAAGTACTATCTTGGACTCGAGCTACTACGCTCATCTGCTGGTTTGTATGTGAATCAATGCAAATATGCCTTGGACATCATCAAAGATGCAAAATTGACAGAATGCAAAGCTACTTCAACACCCGTGCCTCCCGGCCTTGTTCTATCAGCAAAAATTAGTGAATTGCTGCAGGATGCTAAACCCTATAGACAACTGGTGGGTAGATTACTTTACCTTGGATTCACACAGCCTGAGATTGGCCATGTTGTGCAGCAAGTCAATCAATACATGCAACGGCCCAGGTCTGATCACTGGGCATGCTGCGCTTCATATTGTCAAGTACTTAAAGATCTGCCCTTCTCTCGGTTTGTTCTATCCAACACAGCCCAGGCTAGCTCTTACAACTTTCTCAGACGCAGATTGGGCTAAATGCCCTGATACACGACACTCTCTCATAGGATATTGCATCTATCTTGGAGATTCACTGATTTCCTGGAAATCCAAGAAGCAGCAGACAACTTCTCGATCTTCTACCGAGGCCGAATACCATAGCTTAGCCGCTACGGTTTGTGAACTATTATGGATCAGCTATGTACTGGTTGATTTTGGTATTGCTTCTCCCTTGCCAGTTCCATTATACTACGATAACAGGGCAGCGTTGCATCTCACCAATAACCCGGTTTTCCATGAACGTACAAAACACATTGAGACCGACTATCATGTTACTCGCGATCAATACAAGGCAGGTTTTTTGCTTCCTCTCCATGTCTCCTCTGTTGAACAGGTAGCTGATGTCTTCACTAAATCACTCGCACCTGGTCCGTTTGCATATCTCCTTTCCAAGCTTGCTCTCCGCGATGCACACCTCGCTTCAGCTTGCAGGGTGTGTGTTGGTGATCGAACATTACATCAGGATGTAGCAGATTGCATCAGGATAACGCAGATCGATCCGGGTAGAGTTCATCCAACGGATGACCTGGCAGAACACGTGGAAGCTAGATCTAGGTGTTGCTTTTCTAACGGATGACATGGAGCGCATATTTATCCAGCTGGACCAGCTCTTGGCTTTAGCTTTTATTTTGTATAAATAGGAAAAAACACAGCTTCTTGTATTACAATTTTAAAGATTGACAAATATATTTTTCTCTTCTTCAATACAAGAAAGCAATAATTTACATCGTTCTCTTGAATTCGTTTATTCCACCAGTTGCAATATCGAATTTTTACATCTTCGTCGTCATCTGAATATGATGAAGACTCAGTAGATTGGCAGTCGGGTTCTGAGTATTCGGATTCGGAGGACGAGAGAAGGCGACAACGGAAAGAGAGGAAGAAGAAGGAGGCAAAGAAGGAAAGGAGGAGGGAGAAAGAGAAGTCAAGGAAGAGAAAAAAAAAAGAGAAGAAGAGAAGAAGAGAAGAAAATGGAGAAGAAGAAGGACAAAGATAAGGGGAAGAAAGGTGCAGTCATTGGGTCATGGGGGGAGTATGGGATAATCAGAGAAACTGATATGTGGTATGCTTGATTTTCCTTCATCATTGTATTTTTACTTTTAAATGGCTCAGTGCTTTTGAATTCGGATCCTTTAAGATATGAAAAATTTCTGCTTTGCTTGTTGGTGTATTCTTATTGGATGCAGGGATCAACCGAGGTGCTTCGGCTCTAGTGATTTTAGATAGGATGCCAGAGAAGGTGAATCTCCTATAATACTCTCTTAACTGGATTTTGTGAGAATGACGAAGGCATAAGGGCATTGAAAATTTTCACCGGAATGTTGGAAGACAAGGTGGGGTTAAATGATTCTACTTTGACTAGTGTTTTGCCTGCCTGTGGGATTGGGAATTTGAGGTCCAGTAAACAAATTCAAACATTTGTTCTCAAGATCAATTTTGACTAATGATTGAGTTTGCTATTCGTGCACTAAATTTGTTAATTGATGTTTGTTTCCCAGCCTTCTCAGTTCTCCCACAGTTTTTCTTCCGTTTTAACTACGGTATTGCTTTATAAAAAACTGTAACACAATTCTTCTATTTAACTAGATAATGTAATAAGGTAAGACTAGTTTTTTATTCGTGTTTCATACCTTTTACTTCTTATTAAATATTTCATTTTTTTCTTACTGCATGATTTTCAATGGTAAACCAAAACAAATGAGGTTGAATGATTTACTGCAGGTTCTATGCGTTAATCATTGTGCTTAATCTGATTATTTTACTAGGTATTTTCGTCACCATATTCAATTGGTTCATTCTTATTTATTTCGCTACTTTCATAAATTACACATCAGTTTTTGTATTACTTACCCCTGCCTTACCTTCTCACTTTGATGAAGCATGTTATTTATTGGGTTGACACCAACACTTGCTGGTATGTTTTCAGAGGTGAAAACTAGCTGAATCGGTTACTTTACTTATTTATAATAAGAAAGAACCCTGTCATGTTTGCCATTAGCTGTGTAGAATTTTTTCTGTAAGTTTGATGTTGACCCAATTGTTCGGAATCAATGTAACTGATTTGAACTCAAGGAGGTGAGAATGTTAAGGATCTTGGACTTGTTACGAGTGACCGGGCCTCGATACAAACCTTCGAGAACTTCAATTGCAATATCACAGCCTTACTGTTTCTTGCCGACCTGTGGAGTCTTGCGCTAACGACCTATGATGGATTGTATTTGAGGAGATATAGTAACCGTATAACTCAATGTGGGGAGAACAAAACCCTTAGAACTCTATGGGAGAACTAACCATGTAAGGAGAGGGTTTGGGGGGTATGCGGTGACTATGTCACCGCATACTATGCAGTTAGTTTGAAATGGTGCAGTTTCGAACTAACTGCAACCCCTTTTTTTTATTAAATTGCCTGTTGACCATCTGTGTTTCCTTAGAAAAGTGTGGAAAAAGGAAAAGGGGAGAGTTCGTCATCCCATCGGCGGCCTTGGACGGGATTCCCAGCAGCTGATTTCTTTCAAGAATTCTCTGCCCGTGATTTCTCCCTGTAATTTCACCGGAGTTGGCTGCAGGAACTCCAGAGTCTCGTCCATTGACATCTCAGACCATCCTCTCAACGCAAATTTCTCGAAAGTTGCGAGCTTTCTGCTTTCCCTTCCAAACTTGGAGTCCCTCATCTTGTGCTGAGAAATCCTGGCATCTCTAGTTCGCGTCGGGTGATTTTCCCAACTGGCAGCCGATGATTTCTCCCTGTAATTTCACCGGAGTTGTCTGCAGGAACTCCAAAGTCTCATCCATTGACGTCTCAGACCATTCTCTCAATGCAGATTTCTCAAAAGTTGCAACCTTGCTGCTTTCCCTTCCGAACTTGGAGTCCCTCGTCTCGTGCTGAGAAATGCTGGCATCTCTGGTTTAATCTCTCCTCCTCTCAGATTATTTTCGACACTTGATCTTTCACTCAACAATTTACGTCTCAAGGAAACAAGCACGAATGGTGAACTGGCAATTTAATTAAAAAAAGGGGTTGCAGTTAGTTCGAAATGGCACCGTTTCGAACTAACTACATAGTATGCGGTGACATAGTCACCGCATACCCCCCAAACCCGTAAGGAGATTGAATATTTCATTAATCAAGATGTCATCTCTGTTACAACGTCTCTCCTTAAATAGCCAAAACAAGGAATGCAAAACAATACTTAATTAAAGCAACAGTAAGTAGCAGCGAGTTCCCATACGAGCCTTGAGAGCATGTTTCCAACTACCAGCATTCATTGTGTCTGACAGCCGCGTGCTCACTCTTTCCTACACTGGTACACAAGCAAGAATCTTGGGAAGTCTCGGTTTGGATGGCCTGGATCCGAGATCCAAACATTTCCCCCGTCTTCAACAACACCCTTGTCCTCAAGGGTGAGGACCAAGATGAATCTTGAGAAGGTAGTCAGCATCCTCCCACGAAGCTTCAGCAGGGGAAAGTCCCTTCCAATGTATGAGGAGTTGCTGATTACCCTGGTACGACCTGCTGTCCAGGACTGCTTGTGGAGTAGGATGTGACAGTCCTTGGTGCACGATGGGGAGTGAGGGCTGATTAGGGTGTTGGCCATGGAAGGCCTTCAACTTTGACACATGAAAAACAGGGTGCATTTGAGCTTGATCAGACAGTGCCAATCGATACGCAACATCTCCAATGCTCTCCCTGTAGTTTCTTTGTCTGTTTACTCCCCATAGAAGTTTGATGATAGGGCTGCAGTTTCAGCCAAACCCACGCATTGTTCTCAAATTCAACAAACCGATGGCTGGAGTCATACCTTTGTTTCATCTGGTTTTGACATTGGGACAAGCGATTGCGAAATTCTGCCAGTAACTCATGACGCAGTTTCAGCTCCATATCAACTGCTTAGACGTGAGCTGCCCCTTCAGTGTAATTGAGTAATTGGGGCGGAGCGTGCCCATAGACTACTTCGAACGGTGATGTCTTGATCGCCGTTTGATAACTGGTGTTGTAGCTGAATTCAGCCCACGGTAGCCAATCTACCCAGCAGTTTGGCTGATCACCTATTAGGCACTGCAGATAGGCTTGAATGACTCTATTAACGACTTTGGTTTGCCCGTCAGCTTTAGGGTGATAAGCAGTTGTATAACACAGAGTGGTGCCGCTGTGTCTGAACATCTCATTCCAAAAATTGCTCGTAAAATCTCTATCTCAATCCAAGACGATCGTCTCCGACAGCCCATGCAACTTGAAGATGTTGGAGAAGAATGCCTTTGCTACAGTGACTGCTGAATATGGATGATTCAAGGCAATAAAGTGAGCCATTTTGGACAATCTGTCCACTACTACGAGAAGCACTGATTTGCCATGAGAAAGAGGCAATATGTCAATAAAGTCCATAGAGATGTCTGTCCAGATGTTGTGAGGAACTGGTAATGGCTGCAATAGGCCTGCAGGGGAAAGATGGTCCGCCTTGTTCCTTTGACACACCATACAGGAAGAGATGGCAGTAGCTACGTGAGTCTTTATATCCTGCCAAAAGAAATCTTGTTTTAGACATTGCAGTGCCTTGGTTTGGCCTTCATGGTGAGCCTCGTGGATGGTCTAGATAACCTCGGCAATTAATGGAGAGGATTGAGGCAAAACCAAACAGTTGTGGAACCATAAGAGATCATTCTTCTAGGAATAAGGGCTGGAAGTATCAGAAGTTTTTAACTTATCCCGCAATTGTTGGAGGGCAGGTCCTGTTTGGGTTGTCGCTGGATCCCCTCTAGCCAAAAGGTTCGTGGCCCCGAACAAGACATCAACATACGCGTATCCTCATGTTTTCGGGACAATGCATCAGCCACGAGATTCTCTCTTCCTCGTTTGCATTCCACAGAGAACATATATCCCATCAATTTTCTCAGCCAATGCAACTGTGGGGTTGTGTGAACTTTCTGGTCCAGCAAGTGCTTGAGACTGCGGTGATCAGTTCGAATGACAAACAAACTGCCCCAGATGTAAGACTTCCAATGTTGAACGGCCTTGGCTAGGCCAATAAGTTCACTCTCATACACGGGCATCCCTACGTGTTTAGGACCAAATTTCCGACTGAAGAAAGCAATGAGATGCTCATCTTGCATCAGGACAATGCCTATCCCGATGTCAGAGGCGTCGCACTCAATAGTGAAGACCTTCGTAAAATCAGGTAGAAGTAGGACAGGAGCATCAGCCATAGCCTGTCGAATATCTTGGAAGGCATTCTTACTTTCTTCAGACCATTGAAACTGATTTTTGTCAAGCATATTAGTTAAGGACGCTGCGGTAGATCCATAGTCACGAATGAATCAGCGATAGTATCCCGTGAGACCCAGAAATGCCCTCAATCCATGAACATCTCCAGGGAGTTGCCCAGACACCATTGTTGCTATCTTTTTGGGATTGGCAGAGACTCCTTGAGCTGAGATGATATGCCCCAGGTATGAGATCCTTTCAGCAGCAAACTCACACTTCGTTTCTTTTACCACCAGACTGTGAGTAATGAGGATGCCAAGAGTGGTGCACAGATGAGCAAGATGATCTACCCATGTCTTGCTGAACACCAGTATGTCATCGAAGAAGACCAATATGAAGTGCCTGAGATGAGGTTTAAACAGTGAGTTCATAAGAGATTGAAAAGTAGCAGGAGCATTCGTAAGTCTGAATGGCATAACAAGATATTCATAGTGCCCCAGATGTGTTTGAAAACCAGTAAGAGGAATTGACTGCCCTTCCATTCTGACTTGGTGATAACTGGAACACAGGTCCAATTTGGAAAAATATCGCACGCCCCCC
>JAOYMZ010051358.1:0-13967 GCA_025802335.1 Pinguicula primuliflora | reverse complement strand
TTTTAAATGTTTCATTGACTTTAAAGCTCTTGTGGAAAATCAATTTTCTCGGAAAATTAAACAATTTCAAAGTGATGGCGGTGGTGAATATATGTCGACTTTATTCAAAACATTTTTGGCCAAACATGGCATACAACATCACATCTCTTGTCCACACACATCGCAGCAAAATGGGGTGGCAGAGCAAAAGCATCATCACCTCGCAGACATGAGCTTACGTCTCCTTGCTCGGGCGCACATACCACGAACATATTGGCCTGATGCTATCTTTACTGCCAACTATATTATTAATTGATTACCTACAACACTTCTTAATTATGCAAGCCCGTTTATGTTACTCTATGGTACCACACTTGATTATTCATCATTTTGAGTTTTTGGGTGTGCTTGTTATCCTCTACTTCGTCCCCACAACACCTCTAAGTTTATGTACCATAGTAAGAAGTGTGTATTCTTTAGGTACAGTACTCAACACAAAGGGTATAAATGTTTTGAACCAGAAACTAAACGAATCTACATATCCCGCAATGTCATTTTTGATGAGAGAACTTTTCTGGGAATCACTTCTTCGGATCGGAGCACAGCCCCCACAGGAGAGTCTTCCTCCATATTGCTGTCTTTTCAGGTATCTCTATCTTGCGTATTCCTTCAACTATTTCAAACTCACCCCGTCTTGTCTCCACATCGACAGGTGGTATGCTTTCCAGTGTTGACCCACCTGCTACAAAGTCACTACCACCCGCTGACCCATCATCATCAGCCAATGGCACCTCAGCAGGTGGTATGCCATTAGGCCTTGACCCACCTGCTGGTACATTACAATTGGCGGATGGTACATCGTCAGTCTCCACTTTAGAAGTATCACATGATTCGTCTGTTGATGTGACAACCCACGGTGAGCTCACTCCCGAGGGAATAGGTGGTATGTCTTCGGAAGTGATCTCATACCCAGAAAGGTTAGTCAGTCCTGATTCGGTAGAAGAGTCTCTAAATCCTCTTCTATTATTCCTCATAATACATCCCGTCCCATCACTCACAGTCGGACAGGTTCTCTTAAGCCTAGAACATTTCCTGATTTTCACCTTTACTTTGCATCAAAATATCTTATATATGCTCTAACCAGTGTGCAGATTCCTCGAGAACCAACCACTTACTTACAGGCTCAGGTCTCTCCTGAATGGCGCGCTGCTATGAAAGAAGAGTATGATGCATTGGTTGCAAATTCCACGTGGTCTCTATGCCCTCGACCAGCCAATCACAATATCATTCGAAACAAGTGGGTGTATAAGATCAAAACCAAATCTGATGGCTCAATTGATCGGTATAAGGCTCGGCTAGTAGCACGAGGGTTTGAACAAACCTATGGCCTTGATTATGAGGAGACTTTTAGTCCCATGATTAAACCATCTACTATTCGCCTACTCTTATGTCTATCAGTGCAGTTCAGCTGGTCAGTTCATCAACTTGACATCTCAAATGCTTTTCTAAATTGCATTCTCCTCGAGGAGGTTCATACGGAACAACCAGCTGGATTTGTCTCTCCTACTCATCCTGATTATGTATATTGCTTGCATAAGGCTCTCTATGGTCTCAAGCAGGCTCCACGTGCATGGTATGTCATACTGTCCACCTACCTCCTGGAATATGGGTTTCAGTGCTCTCAACTGGATACATCTCTCTTCACATTTCATCAGTCCAATGTCCATATCTATATTCTGGTATATGGTGATGACATCTTGGTGACTGGCACACACCAGAACTTGATTGATGCCCTGGATCAATACCTTGGTTCCAAATTCAAACTCTGAGACATGGGTGAGCTGAGCTATTTCCTCATAATGCAAGTTACTCTAGACAAGGAGCATATGCACATTCAGCAAAGCAAGTATATTCTTGACTTATTAGAGAGAATATGGATGCCATATCGGTCTCCATCCTCTACTAATTCATGCACTAAAGACTCTCATGATCTACTCTCTCCCATCGAGATTACTCTATATCGCAGCACAGTGGGTGCTCTTCAATACTGTACTCTTACTCGTCCGAAAATTGCATTTCTAGTTAATCAATTATGTCAACATCTTCAGCAACCTCTTACTTCTCACTGGCAGGCTGCTAAGCGTGTGCTTCGGTATCTTAAAGGATCAATTGATCATAGCCTATTATTTACTAAAGTTGCCTCACCTGACCTACATCTTCAGGCCTTTTGTGATGCTGACTGGGCCGGAGATCATCATGATCGTTGTTTCACTTCAAATTTGGTGTCTTTCTTGGTTCAAACTTGATATCTTGGACAGCCAAAAAGCAGATTGTGGTCGCTCGTTACAGCACTGAAGCGGAATATCATGCTCTAGCCCACACCACAGCTGACTTATACTGGATTCGGATGGTTCTCAAAGATCTTCGTGTCAATTTGTCTCATACACCTACTATTGGGTGTTATAACTTGGGTGCCATGTCTCTAGCCTCAAATCCTATTTACCATGCCCGCACCAAACATATCAAAGTGGACTATCATTTCATTCACGAGAAGGTGCTTAACAAGGACATCCAGCTCTCCTACATTCCCACCCAAGCCCAGATTGCCGATATCTTCACCAAAGGTTTAGGCACCACTCATTTCTTGGAACTAAGAGACAAGCTGATGGTTCGTTCCTTACCCATCAACTTGAGGGGAGCTGTTAAGGAAAGTCATTAAGCATGCCTCATATTAAATGCATTGGTTGATAAATCACCATCACGCATGCATTAACAAAGATATTGGAAAGTCACGCATGCATATGGCCATTTAGTCAACAATGGTAGGACAACATAAGAATAAGGCCATTATTAATGGTAGTTGGTAGGAATTCTTTCTATATATTGTACGGATTTGTCGTGAACCCATATCAGTCTGTTTCATGTAAAGTCTTGTGCAAATCCTTCATCACAAATCTTCGTCCATTTCTTCAATATATGCGTGAGCTGTGATGCTTCCATGTCGCCCCCATCGTGTGCTGCCAGAGGATGTTGAGGTGAATTCTCTTCCAAAGTGAGTAACTTATCACGGTCATCTGCTTTATGTGTTTGTCAATTTCTCTTGCAGCCAGGATTGGCATTTTCATCCATTAATATACAAATTCCCATATCTTAGCAGCTTCTTCACATTGTAGGATTATTAGAATCAAGGTTTCAATAGCCATGTTGCATATTGGGTGCATTCTTATGCCTCGACGGTCTAGGTTGGCTCTGGTAGGGATTCGATCGTAGAGGAGGTTCCAGGTGAAGCACTGAAGCTTTGGAGGTACGATCTTGTTCCATGCCTTCTTAGCATGTTCTTTAGTCTCCCCATTGGCCTAATTATCCTGCATCAAAATCGAATAATTTTGGTTAGTATTATAACTTTTGATTATGTTGTCTAATCATTTCCATGAATCTTCAGCTTGTATAATCGATTGTGCTGTCTATACGAGAATTGTGAGCTCAATTAGTTGAATGGGCCTTTCTTGCATGCAAGCCTTTGCCAGTTCCACCGTCACTGTCACTCTTGTCCATTGTGGTAACCTTATGGATTTGCTGCTTAAATCATGCTTATGTAATCACATGCTTTAAAACCATCTTGCCACCATGAAGATACATTGTACTGCTTATTTCTTTCTTGCATTTGTACCTTATTCTGTTATTCATAGTTATTTCTCCATATCTAGATATTAAGATCCTTTCCCATAAGGTGGTTTCACCCATAGTTGCCTTATTCCCCCACTTTCCATTGTGTGCAACATTCAGTTTCTCCATGTTCTTCATTCAGAGTCCTCCTACTGGTTTGGGGTAACATAATAGGTTCCATTTGATCTAGAAAAATTTTCTCCCTCTCCTGATTTCTCCCCCATAATAACCTCCTTTGGAGGCTTCCCATATAAGGGTATGGATGTGAGCATTATTTTAATCAGTGTTGATCTCCCTCCTAGTGATAGGATCTTTTTATCCCAGTCTTTGAATCTCTTCTCCATGAGTTTTATGACCGGTCTTCAATTGCTAATCCTTCTCATTTTGCTACTATATCAATCCTTAGGTACTTGAATGGTACACCTTCCCAACCTTACAGTACAATATGCTGGCACATTGTTTCATTTCCTCCTCTGAAGCGCCCATGGTGTAAAACTGACTCTTTCGAAAATAATTTACCTTCAAGCCTGAAAGTAACTCAAAGATCTTAAGCAAGCATTTATAGGTCATTGCATTCTACACTGTGCAATTTCCAAAGAGTAACGTATTATCAACATTTGCTGATGTGTTACCAGCACCTCAACATTCCCAATTCTGAATCCTACTAAGTCTACTCCTTCCACTGTTATTTCTATCATTCTGGTTAAGCCCGGAGGTTATGGCAAACAATATGGTACAAAGTGGGTCTCTCTAACTTAATCCTCATTCTATTTTTTTTGGATGGTACCAGGATTCGAACCATTAACCTCACACAACCACCCACACTCACACACCCACTCATACCACTAGGCCAATGTCATCTTGGTAATCCCAATTCTATTTTGAATGCTCCAACTTGACTTAAATCATTTTGTATATGCTAGACATAATTGCAATGGGTCTGAAATTAGCTTTGCCCGGAGGGTTTGTGGTTTTAAGTGCTAGGGATACAAATATTTTATTCATAGCTTTCAACAGTTTTGCTTTCAGTCTGAAGTCTTCAAAAAATTTAATAATGTCCCCATTTAGCATATCCTAGAAATTTTTGATAATCTGTAGTTAAAGTTATTTGGTCCAGGAGCTTTATTGCAGCCACAACTTTCTATTGCTTCAAATATATCCGTCTCACTAAATGTTTCTATAAGGAGTTCATTTTCTTCAAATCTTAGTGTTATGTTGTGTTCCAGTTGAATTGTGATCTGTTGTTGGTTGCCTCATGAAAATATTGTCTATATTTATCATTTAGGTGGTGCTTTATTGTTGGGGGCTCTGTTATATATTGGCCTTACATTACCATTTTTTAATAGCACTTCAGGTTTTATTATTTCGTAGCGAAGCGTTGAAGAATCGTGTAATTGAATCTCCTTGTTTAATTTGTCTACTTCTAGCCTTCTGGTACATGATGCTATATCCAATCTTGCTTTGCCTCATGAGATCCTCCTTTACTAGCACTCTCTCTTGTTTCTCCTCCAATATTCAGGGTGCATTCAGCATTTTCAAGACCAGATTCTTCAGCTTTTCTTCAACCTCCTTCTTCTTCACTGTTTCCTCACCAAATACTCTACTAATTTAGTCTTTTTGTTTATTTCTGAATTCTTTAATCTTCTGAAATAACACCAATCTTGATGTTCCTTCCACCAGCAGTTCATCCCATGTTTTTCTAACAAATCCATCAAATTCTGTGTGTAAGGACCACACATCTAACATCTTTAAGGGTTAAGACCCCAATAATGTCATCAATGATAAGTATTAACAGAAATGGTCGGAGAACGGTCAATCTAGTGGCACTCTTGTCTATGTAGGCCACTGGTCCAATAGTTCGCTTGAAACTAGGAACTTGTCAAACCTACTTGCACTTGTGCCTCTAGGGTGGAACCATCAACCAAGTGTGCTTTGAATCGGCAAAGGTAGATCTAGGCTACACTCTAGTATGAACGTATTGAAATTCCTCATGTGCCATGAAGAAACTATTGAGGTTCCGTGCTTCTCATGTCTTCTCTTAACAACATTGAAGTCCCCTCATAAACACCATAGAGCCTCATGATTTGCTAGCATTTCCTGCATCAAGCATGCCCACAATCTCCTTTTCATGGTGCGTAGATGTTTATAATATTCTTTTTTTTAAAATTTTTTTATTAATGCCGGTCGACCTCCTCCACCAAAAGTTTTTACAAACAAAGAAAATACAAATCAAAACTTCTAACTTTTCTATCAAACTTCTAATTTTCCTATCTATTTTCTGAGTCATGAATGTAGTAGGGCTTCTTTACTCTTTGTACAATTTGGTCCTGAGCTTACAATCCATCTTCATGGCCCATCACTTTTCATTTTCAGTTTGCTGAATATAGTATATAGAGCTCCCTTCTAATCCGGAACAATGCTTCGAGGACAAGAGGGGCTCTTCCAGGACAAGCAATATGGGCCATTGGATTTAATCCAACCGTCCAAAAAAGTACATAAAAATTCATCATCCCACTCTCCTGCTCAAAGTTCCAACAATTGCCGCCCCTCTTTCCGCCTCCCTCCTAACTGACATCTTTGAGGAAAATTCTTGATCTGGCTAAGCAATGGCGCAGGCCACAAAGGAAAGACGAAAATCATTGGAGAACACAGGAGAATGAAACAAAATGGACCTTCAAATTCAACGCCGCCACGCCGGAGTTTGTACCACGGCCGCATTGTCTGGTGCAGGTGCCCGTACTCGGATACTTCTACCTATTTTTTCAGTACTCTGACGAGACGAGAATAGCGGTAATTGGATTTATGTCTCCAATCAAGAGTCGTCTGGTCGCCGTCCACCACTGCATACACCACCCAACAGAACCATCATGCTAAGGAAAATGCCATCACCGATGAGATGAAACAGAGGACCATCAAGAAGTCTGTGTTGTTCTGCTGTGTAATTACAATTTTGAGCTTGATTTGGTTGCCTTCTAATAAAAAAGCTTGTTTCTTACTTATCGGTGGTGATGAGCAAGACTAACGATTAGTACTCAAATCTTACCGTTGGATTAAATCCAATGGCCTATATTACTTGTCCCGAAAGAAGCCCCTCTTGTCCATGTACTCAAATCTTATCGTTGGATTACGTGATGAGCACGACTAACGAGTAGTGTTGTCTTGGATAAGAAGGGAACTCATAGTATATATTAGTGGTATTCCACAACCTTTCACATGTAGTCTGCTCTAGTTGTGCCAGTTTCGTCTCCGGGTAGTTGGAGTACGAATGGTTTGTACGGGCTAACCACTACTGGTTACGGCTGTATCGGCTGTATTGTTCGTTCTAACTAGGTTATTTGGGATATTTAAGTATGACACAAATATATAACAAAATTTAATTACCCTATTTGTCACACTAAGTGATTATGAATGTTATACATGCGTGGTGATACATTAGTTTTCTGAACTTTTTGCGAGTGTTCAGCCACTTGTGGGATTAGAGACCATATTTTCAAGTAGATTGAAAACAAAAGGACTTCATTACATTTCTTGTAAGAGCATCTTGACTTGGATACGAATGAATCATATACTGTGTGTCTCAATGTTTAGACAGACGTTACACCAAATATAAAGTATGTAGAAGTGATGATTATATATCATAATTAAGCATTTATAAGCAACTAATGAATTTTGGTTGCTTAGTGTTAATAATTTAGGGCACAACAACGATATTCAAGTTCATCACGTATAGTCACGCTCTTCCCGTCAGACGTGAATAGGACAACGGATGCGTGCTTATTACAGGATAGTTGAAGCACAAATGGTTCTTCTGGGTTAACCACGATGGGACACACTTATGTTAACTACGGTGTTTGTTTCGACTTTGCTATTTGAGATATTTAAGTATGAAAAAAATATATAACAAAAAATCTAATTACTCTATTGCCACATTAGGTGATTATGAATGGACTAACATGAGTGTTGATACATTAGTTTTCAGAACTTTTTAGCGGATGCTTAGGCACTTGTGAGATTGGAGACAGTATTTTCAAGTGAATTGGAAACAAAGAAACTTCATTACATTCCCCGTAAGAGCATTTGGACTTTGATGCAAATGAATCATATATTGTGCGTCTCAAGGTTTAGACAGGCATTACATCAAATGTAAAGTTTGTAAAAGTGATGATTATATATCATAATGAAGAATTTAGGAGTAATTAATGGGTTGTGATTGTTCAGCGTTAATAATTTAGGGCCCAACAGTGGTATCCGAGCTCACCACGTATAGTCGCGCTCTTTCCGTCAAACTTGAATAGAACAACGGATATTATGCTTATTACAGGATAGTTGGAGCACAAACGATTCTTTCAGATGAACCATTTTAGGTCGTGATCGTGTCAACTGCTGTGTTTTTTTCGAATAGGATATTCAGGATATTTACAAATGGACAAACATGCATATTGATATATTAGTTTTTCGAACATTTTAATGGGTTTGAGGGCCGAATGAGACAATCGGGTTAACCACGTATGACACGTATATTATTAGGAATAATAAGAGAGATCCAAAATATTGGAATGAAAGTGATGAATTATATTATAGATCATTTTTTTGGATCATTTACGTTATAGATCATGATCACGGATGTTGTAACTAAGTGTCGCTTATGTTATAAAAAATGAAGGATTGATGAATTCCCGACTACATCACGCAAATGAATACAACTGGATTCTTCTTCTCAAGTCTTAACACGTTCAGCATGCAAATAAAAAATTGGATAAAGTATGATACGAACTATAGCACTCACTCCGGCCATCAACATGTCCATTGTTGCATTTCTTCTCATAGTGTCCGAGGACACCATACTTCTGACAGCAATTCTTGCACTTCATTTTTTCTCATCTTCTGATGGAGAATGCGAAGAAATTGGCATTTTTCTCTTCTTGTCATGAACCTTTTGGGTAAAAATGCATTGATAGGAATGACATGGAGATATAGGATACGACATGCTTCCACATCATGCACCCTTGCATTGTCCAGCGACGGTGAGTTTAGACGGTGTGCACTCATGTTGGATCCATTTGCTGCAGCAAACGCATCTACACAAGGTGACTTTGCCTGAATGTTCATCACGACTTCATTCTCATTGGCGTTAAGCTGATGGGCAACCAGTCTGTTAGCTTTGGTCTCACAGGTTGCCACAATGAATGTCTCTGACTCATATCTCGGCAAAACTGTGGAACCAGCCTGTGTGTCATCTTAGTTCAGGATCTCAAACGCACATTCTGTCACCCCTTAGGCACAAAACAACTTCCAAGATGTGTCTCTTGGAATCCTCATTCTCACGTTGCCTTAAAAATCCCGCAATATCGACGCCATCACACAGAAAAATAGTAGACTTTGCATTATCGAACTTCTTTTGGGAATTGTACTGCAAAATGAAATTTATTATATCACTACTAAAGATGCAAAAAATAGGTTCGCCTCGATTTGAACAATACTCAACTACAATCGTTGTCTATTCCCATTGTCGACAATCAACAATTTTTGCCGATGTATACCGATGATGATCCATTGGTTTAGGAGTTGTGCCCTGTGGATGGATCGACTATCGTGACGGACGAACAAGCTGGCCAAGATTGGCATGAGACAACAACTTCTGGTGATATTTTCTTGCAAAATACATCGCATCGTGTATATGTAGAGGAACCTTTAACTGGACATCAGTTGTGATACTTCGATCTAATGCTTGAATATAAAGAGTGACCTTTTTTTTATCGTCCAAAGTAGTAATGGTTGCAAAAATTTCCCGCCATCGTTCATTCAGTTGTTCATCTGAGCCATTCTGTCGAAGTGTCATCAAGGCCACCAAGAGAGTTGTTGCCTCGGAAAGTGCGTACTGGCGACGAAACATTTTTCAAAAATCATCTCAGTGCAAGCCAAGAAACTTGATGTTCGTTGACTATCACCAGACTTGCGCTGCTCCTTGTAGATGAAACGCTGCTGTTTCCACCCATTCATCTATGGCACTTGCTGGTGCTGAATAAAATGGTACACTGATTTAGCTATCCCTCTGGCAAATCTATTGGAGAGAACTTGAGGAACTCCCGACAATATGGTTTGAATGTGTTGCAGCTTTCTCTGTCGAACTGATATGATCGCTAATCTTCTTGAATCAAAGAGGGACGAGGACCACGTCCACTTACCGGCATGAACTGGCATGAAAATCTATCGACCCTTGGTTGGTTGGAACTTTTCCCTCCATAACGTCTTACAGGTTCGGTTATTATGGGATCGTCGATATCGATGGGGCTTTTTTTGTCTCAATAGGCGCTCTGGAGGAGCGACACATACCTAGGGTTTAGTCTTGCCTCCTCAGTAGGTAGTTCACCATGGCCCCAACCAGTATCGCCCTTCCCCAGCAGTCGTCCGAATCTCATAAGGTAGATAATGTGGGGGAAACTCTAGCAACCCTAGAAAACCAACATAAGATCCAAGCTCAACCCGTAACCACCCTAGCACCAGAAAAGGTCAATAGCGATGAGGCAGGTGAAATGCAGAACAGAATTCCGGTCCACAGTCGACTAGGATCTCGAATTGAAGAGAATGTGATGGTGTTCTACATCACGAATTTTCCGGCTGATTGTAAGCGGCAGAGCTGAAATCCCTACTGGCTAAACAAGGACAGGTCAGCTATTTCTCTATTGCTAGAAACTATCACAGACATGGAAACCGTTTGGTTTTGTAGCCTTTGTGGATGTGGAGAGTGCGGAAGTTATGGAGCTCAAACTGAGAAACATCTGGATAGGCAGCTTTAAGCTACGTGCTAATGTAGCAAGGTATGAGAAGAACACGAGGCCTGCACTGCAACTGGCCAAACAACCGACTACATTCAGGATTGAACGACAGTCTCAGCGGTCTGAGCAGTCTTATAAGGACATAGTCACAACAACGCTACAGGGAGAGAACGATCCCAGTAAGATGAACATAACCCCTCGGGTTGGGGAGGCTGGCACTAGTACTAATCCGCAGGTGCAGAGACAAGAGACCGTAAAAGACAGAACAAGTAACTGGAATCCTGCGCTGAGAATGAGATATAAGGGCAAACAGAATAGAAAGAGGTCAGACATAGTATTGGCAAAGAGAACCCAAAGGAGCAGAATCCAGCAAGAGAGGGATTTGATTTGACCTTCTGAACCATAGCCAAGGACTCGATGTGGCTAAGATACAACATTGTATGCACTCTCAAGAATGTAGAAGGATGGAAGTTACTGGAATAGTAACTGCGGAATGGGGGTTACAAACATATAATCGTCAGCCCGATGGGTAATGGCAAGGTATTACTGTGGGAAGCAGAAAATCTAGAACTGGAAAGTATATTGAAAATGGCCAGGAATGGCTGGGTAAGTGAGTCTCAACCATATCAGATTGGACATCTCATTCCAAAACAGATGGCTACTTGAAATGGATAAAAATCTATGGTATCCCCTTGGCCTGCTGGACAAGTGAAATCATTGGTAAAATCGGATCTCGGTATGGGAAGGTAGTAAGGATTGATGACGTGACCCTGGAAAGGAAATACTTAGAAGCATCCCAAGTGCTGATCCAAGCTAGGTCTAACTCAACCATGACAGGGAACCTATGGGTGAATATTGATGGGAAGGAGCATGAATTATTAGTAGTCGCAGTGCCCAACTCAAGATTTGTTCAGGCAGCTAGTGAGTCAGACAATGTGAAAAACCACCTACCCATTGATGAGGAAT
Source organism: Pinguicula primuliflora (assembly GCA_025802335.1). NCBI lineage: Eukaryota > Viridiplantae > Streptophyta > Magnoliopsida > Lamiales > Lentibulariaceae > Pinguicula > Pinguicula primuliflora. Next base: position 2,580 of record JAOYMZ010051358.1, on the reverse strand, counting down.
CTTCTGAGATTGATAGCAACGAGGAGGACTGGTTAGAGGAAGAATAGAGGTTATGCAAAGATGAAACCAAGAACATAACGACCCATTATCCAAAGGAGGATCTATATCCAAGGATGACTAGTGCAAAGGACAAAGGAAAGGCTCAGATTGTTGAGGATAATAATTCTGATGGTATGGATTCGGAAGATGAGGATGGGATTGGAGAGGATGGTAGTGAGCAGGCTCATTCCCTAAGAGGGAGATTTTGGAACCCTACAAGACAATCCGTGGAACTCAAGGATAGTGCGGATCTAAAGGTTAGTATGGCCCTGAAAGAGGGGGTGGAAGAAGGAGAAATTGTAGCCACACAGGACGAATTACAAGAAGGTAGACTCAACCAGAAGATTGTAGGAATTCACAGTGAAACTGACCAACTGGCTGAGTGGCAAACAACGCTGTATGAGTGGCTAAGACAGACAATACTGGAAAATAAAGGGAATAAGCCAAGGACACCTATGAAGGATATAAAGAAGTCTGACAGGGAGTTATGCTGCAACACAAACACGACTGAGGTGGATTGTGATCCTGTAAGAGGTCATGTGTTTAAGTCCCTAAGCAAGAGCAAAGTAAGTGAGTCACCACTAGCAGCTCAAGGTAGTAGCAGCAGAAGCAAAAATACCTCAACAGGTGATCTGAATGAGAGGGCTGAAACAATTAATCGGGTGGTGAAATCTGATGACAATGGGAGGTACCTATGGGAACAGGGGGAAAGAACAATGCTTCATCCAAAAAGGTATGCAGGAAGGAGAAAAAATTCGTAGACAAAAGGAGTTGAATCGCAGACTAGTACAAGAATGGCGTGACATGAAGGAAATTACACTAAAGGAAACAAAATCTGTAAGCTCCTCAAATTCGGTCACGGAAAGCTTCTCTTCCCACAAGATCAGGCTTGAGGTTAACTCAGTATTTGCATTTGGCAAGGAGTCGGTTCAACACGCTCAGAAGGTGTAGATGTCACGGCCAAACTGCTCACAGACTTGGAATATAGAGATAATAAGGAGAAAATTAAGGGAAGGGAGGACAAGAATGATAACAAGGTTTCCGAATAGCAGAATGCATCTGTTGACACAGAATGTCTGTGGATTTGGAACGAGAAAGAGAAGGAGGCAAGTAAAAGTAATGCTATAAAAGTTGAAACTAGATTTCGTTAGTTTTCAAGAAACAAAGTTGGAGGTTATTGATAGAAGGCTGTGTGCTGACTTATGGTATGAGGATACATTCGATTGGGCATATCAGGGATCTAGGGGGCGTCTGGAGGATTACTTTGTATCTGGAACTCAATGAAATTCCAGAGATCAGATATATGGGGGGAGGATGGAGTTCTCGGAATAATAGGGAAGTGGGAGAATGAAACTGATCTATGTAATATTTTGAATGTTTATGGACCCTCTGATTTAACTTCTAAGATTGAACAATGGGAGGCTACCCGCCAGAAATTTGCAGGTAGACATACTGAGAAGTGGTGTCTTATAGGAGATTTTAATGCGGTACTCGAGGCTTCAGAGAGACGTGGGATGAGCAGTTGCAATTATATGAATGAAATCTCTAGCTTCAGAAGGCTGGTAGAGGATTTAGGACTGCAGGACCTGCCTATGTTGAGGAGAAAATACACATGATATCTCTCGTCCTTGAAAGCGATGAGTAGACTCGATCATTTTCTACTCAATGATAGGTGGCTGGGAGTTGGTAATGAATGGACTCAAGAAGGTATGAATCATGAAGAATCTGATCATTGTCCAGTATGACTTTATTCTAACCAAATTGATTGGGGTCCTAAGCCCTATCGTGTATCTGATTACTGGTTGCAGCTAGAGGATTACAATTTATTGGTCTGTAAAACATGGACAGAAACGGTGATTGATGGTTATAAGAGCTTCTGTCTGAAGGAAAAAATCAAGGTTCTGCGTAAAAAAGTTCAGAAGTGGAATAAGAACAGAGAAGGTAACGTTCAGGAGAAGTTGCACACTCTACGAGAGGATGTAAAGGTGATTAAAAAATATGTTGAGGAAGACCCGAGCTTCTTAGTCCCACAAACTGAGCTCATGCTGCTATGAGAGCAAATAAACAAGCTGAATTTCACATCAGATTGTGTAATGCACCAGAAATCCAGATCAAATTGGCTCGCCTAAGGTGATGCCAACACCTCATATTTTCACAGGTGAATAATCAAATACAGGAAGTCCAACAGTATAAAAGGTGTTTGGAACAATGAGATGTGGATTGAGGAAGTAGATCAGGACAAGGAGGCCTTCAAGGAACACTTCAGGATAAGATTTGAGGAACCCATCAGACACAGACCGAAACTAGAGGGTATAACCACAAAATCATTTTTAGAAGAGGCTAAGGCATCACTGATTGCGTAGTTTACTGAAAAAGAGGTTTTTAGCGCCATTAAACACTGTGGCAGCAGTAGTCCGGGACCCGATGGGTCAAACTTTAAGGGTCCGTTTACTGCAGAATTATGTTTTCGGGTTTAATATTGATTTGGGTCGTTAGAGATATCAATATCACATGCAGTAAACAGTTTGGCCAAGTTGATTT
>JAOYMZ010051347.1:0-13970 GCA_025802335.1 Pinguicula primuliflora | reverse complement strand
ATATATTGAGCTGCAGAGTAGTCTGCTGGTGCATGAGCAGCGCCTGAGCAAACATATGGCTGATGAACAAGCTCTGTAGATCACTTCTGGTCGACGAGGAGCAAGCCGTGGTGGCTTTAGAGGAAGGGGAAGAGGACGCAAGCGAGGTGGTGTCTTTAACAAATCCGTGATAGAATGTTATAGGTGCCATGCCTTGGGACACTTCCAATGGGAATGTCCACGATCTGACAGAGAAGGTCGAGCGAACTATGCAGAAGCAACTGAAGAAATGCTTCTCATGGCCTTTGTTGATGCAGATCAACAACCACTGGAACATATTTGGTTTCTGGATTCCGGTTGCAGCAATCACATGTGTGGTTCTGCAGACTTATTCACTAAAATGAACAACAGTTTTCGTGCATCAGTAAAGCTTGGTAACAATACTCGGTTGCAAGTTCAAGGGAAAGGAAGTGTACGTATGAAAGTTAAGGGTCTTACTCATGTAATTTCTGAAGTGTTTTATGTGCCTGCCTTAACTAATAATTTATTGAGCCTCGGTCAACTGCAAGAGAAGGGCCTAGCAATCCTATTTCAAGGAGGAAAATGCAAGATTTATCATGACCAAAAGGGTTTAATCATGGAAAGCACTATGACGCGAAACAGGATGTTTATGATCCATGCCTCATCGGTGGAACAGAATGGAGCTATTATTCCTGATCACTGCCTATCTTCACAAGTGGAGCAGACTGAAATTGCTAGTGTCGACCATTGCCTATCTTCACAAGTCCAGGATCCTGCACATCTATGGCACCTTCGCTATGGCCATCTGAGCAGTAAAGGGATCAAGATTCTGCAGGATCAACAAATGGTGAAGGGATTACCACTCTTCAAACCTTCAAACACTATCTGTGAAGGGTGCCTCAAAGGGAATCAACATTGTCACCCATTCCCTCAGCAAAGTGATAATCGTGCATCTACTCTTCTGCAACTAGTACACACTGATGTGTGTGGCCCTATTAGTCCAATGTCTAATGGTAAGAAGCGTTATCTACTCACATTTATTGATGACATGAGCAGGAAAACATGGGTGTACTTTCTTAGCACCAAATCTGAAAGTTTTGATATGTTCAAAACATTCAAAGCACGGATGGAGAAGGAAACAACAATGTGTATCAAGACTCTCAGAACTGATCGTGGTGGCGAATTCCTCTATGATGCTTTCACTCAGTTCTGTTCAGATCAAGGTATCCAGCGGCAGCTCACGGCAGCCTTCTCCCCTCAGTAGAATGGATTGGCAAAAAGGAGAAATCGAACTATCATGGATATGGTAAGAAGCATGCTGCAGAGCAAGCAAGTCCCAAGGGTGTTTTGGCCTGAAGCTGTGAATTGGGTAGTTCACATTTTGAACTGCTGTCCAACCACTGCTATCAAGAACAAAACTCCCGAAGAAGTCTGGAGCGGAGCCAAACCTTCAGTTAACTACTTCCGGGTGTTTGGCTTCATTGCACACGCTCACATTGCTGACCAAAAACGTACAAAACTGGATGACAAGAGTCTCAGGTGTGTCTTTCTTTGAGTAATTGATGAATCAAAGGCTTATAAACTCTTTGATCCTATTGCAAACAGGATAATTATCAGCAGAGATGTCATATTTGAGGAAAATCAAAGCTGGACATGAGAAACTCCAAAGTCCCCAGCTATTTCAGACGAGCTCGAATGGGAAGCAGAATAAGAAAATGCTGATAATGTTGAGTAGAACCTACTTCTGAATCAGATCCTGCTTCAACTGACACTTCTTCCGAACATGATGATTCATCATCTGATCACACCAGTAGTTCTCAGACCAGTGATCAACAGCAAGAACCAGAGAGAATTCGCAGACCTCCAGTGTGGATGTAAGACTATGAGAGTGGACAAGGACTCTCTGATGAAGAATATCTTGCATTCTTCATCAATAATGATCCTGTTTCTTTTGATGCAGCTGTTAAGTCAGCAAAGTGGAGAACAGCCATGGATGTGGAAATTCAATCCATAGAAAAGAATGATACATGGGAGCTGGCTAATCTTCCTACAGGAAGCAAAGCAATTGGAGTAAAGTGGGTGTGTAAGACTAAACTCAATGAAGCAGGAGGAGTGGAAAAGTACAAAGCACGCCTCGTAGCAAAAGACTATGCACAGAAACATGGCATTGATTATTCAGAAGTTTTTGCCCCAGTTGCTCGTTTGGACACCATACAACTCATTTTGTCACTGGCAGCTCAACATTCACGGAGTATATTTCAGCTGGATGTTAAATCAACATTCTTGCATGGAACGTTGAATGAAGAAGTATATATTGAGCAGCCTCCTGGTTATGCAGTCAAGGGAGAAGAGTCAAAGGTACTGAGGCTGAAGAAGGCTCTCTACGGGCTGAAATAAGCTCCTAGAGCTTGGTACAGCAGGATAGAATCCTACTTCTGCCAACAAGGATTCATCAATCGTCCCTATGAACACACCTTATTCATAAAATTCAGCAATGAGGGTAAGATGCTAATCGTTTGCTTGTATGTTGACGATCTTATTTTTACTGGAGATGATAAGCATATGTTTGATGAGTTCAAAGCTTCAATGATGTCTGAGTTTGACATGTCCGATCTGGGGAAGATGAGATTCTTCCTTGGAATTGAGGTAACTCAAGGAGCTGAAGGGATATTCATTACTCAACAAAAGTATGCGCTGGAAATATTACAACGGTTTAAAATGAGTGAGTGCAATTCTTTTGTAAATCCTATTGTTCCAGGGCAAAAGATTACAAAGGATGATGAAGGAGAGCCTACAGACAACACAATTTACAAGCAGATCGTAGGCTGTCTAATGTATCTAACAGCCACTCGTCCAGATCTCATGTTCAGTGTGAGTTTGCTCAGTAGATACATAGAAAAACCAAAGGAATCTCACTTTCTTGCTGCTAAAAGAGTGCTGAGATACATAAAGGGGACCATACACTTTGGAATCTTCTATCAGCATCAAGGTCAGTCTGAACTCACAGGTTACACAGATAGCAACTATGCAGGGGATCGAGATGACAGAAAGAGTACCTCAGGATACACTTTCATGTTAAGTTCAGGCGCTGTTTGCTGGTCTTCAAAGAAGTAGCCTATTGTGACACTCTCCACCACTGAGGCTGAGTTTGTAGCTGCAGCAGCCTGCACCTATCACACAATCTGGCTGCGAAGAATCCTTCATACCCTTAATCGGGAGCAAAATCAGCCAATAAAGGTACTCTGCGACAATGTGTCTACAATCAGACTCTCTAAGAACTCAGTTCTGCACGGACAAAGTAAACACATAGACGTTCGCTTCCACTTTTTGAGGGATATAGTCCAAGAAGGAGTCCTCGAGCTGATTCACTGTCCAACGTCCCAGCAAGTTGCAGATATCTTCACCAAGCCGCTTAAGTCTGAGACCTTTCTGAAACTACGAAACATGCTAGGTGTCTGCAAGCAACCAGTAATCAACTGAAGTCCGCAAGTTCAGTTGAAGGGAGGCTGTTGAAGTGTGCTAAAGACGTGAACATGATTTCTGGATCCTAGCTCAACTTCAACGGTTATGCTACAACTGCTATGGAATAAGTCTGCCTTGTTTCCTATGTTTGAACGAGTCTTTAGCTTGTAGTTGAGTCATGGTCAGTTGGTGAAACATGGCCGAGCTTCTCTCTGTTTGTTAAGCTCATGTCAGGCTATAAATCACCGTTGTTTTTTCATTCAATAAACAAGTTCTTCACCAGCATTTCTTCACCATAAAACACTGCACCCCTCACCTTAACACAAAGCTCGAGAAAGATAATAAAACTGTTTGTGGTCATCTGCTCAATCATATGGTCAACAATCTGTTTGATCTGTTCATCATTCACAAATCTGCAAAAGCCATTTGGGATGCCCTTAAAAAGAAATATGGTGCTAATGATGCTGGGAAGAAGAAATATATTGTCGGAAAATGGCTCACCTATAGGATAGAGGAAAATAAGCCTATTATGGATCAAGTTCATATCTATGAGAATCTGTGTGCCGATGTTCTTAACGAAGGGATGAAGATATGTGAGATTTTTCAGGCGAACGTCCTGCTTGAACATTTTCCGCCATCTTGGGCTGACTATAGGAATAATTTAAAATACAAGAAGAGGGACTTGACGCTGCAAGAGCTTATCAGTCATATGAGAACGGAAGAGGCTAATCGCCTAAAAGATAAAAATGATTCTGATAATACTGATTTCTCTAATGCTCATCTTATTGAAACAGACCGCCCCTACACGAAACCCCAAGATGCAAGAGGCAAAAAGAATCTAGCTGATCATTTCAAGCAACAGAGGAAGATGCCGAGATTCCAAAGAAATAATTCTAAGCTGATCTGTTTTTTCAGCAATGCACTTGGACATAGAGCCTACAACTGCCCAAAGCATAAACTCGCCCTAAAGAAGAAGACTCGCCCTGGTGCTGCTCAAGCCAACCTTCTCGAAGATGATGATGAGGATGATGATCCAATTGTGACCATGATAAGCGAAGTCAATCTAATTGAAAAATGGGTTGCGTTCCATCAAAATTGTGGCCATGATCCAATTGTGGCCATGATCCAATTGTGACCATGATAACCGAATATATATGGGTTGCATTCCATCAAAATTGGGCTTGGGCGTGACCACCCGAGCTAGAAAAATGTGAAAGATCATTACTTAAAAAAATAAAATTTGAGGGGTATAAAAATATTAACAAGAAAATAATGATTATAATGATAAAATAAATTAGGTGTAAAATAATTTTTTCAATTAATGTTTTCTTGGATGATATGCACCTGGGATAAATCTCATTTTTATCAAATCAAAATGGAATCAATTGTATTTTTGAGATAAAAATTTTATATTAGGGCAGAATGCCTACTTTTTATTTTTGTAAATGAGTAGTATTTTATTGCATAACTACAATATTTACAAATTTACACCACTGAAGCCCACAACCCCCATTATAATGGGCCAAGGGCGGACCCAAATTTTTTTAGGCTGGGCTGGGATGTTAAACATTTATTTTACCTTTGGCTACCCATAACTACTCTTGACGTGGGAAAAATGAACCCGGGCTTCAAGTGTAGTTTCGCCAATGAAATGGACTACATACAATAAGTGTGCTCTCTACACCAATCTCTAAACCATATCTCCAGGCCCAGTATTGAGTGGGCTCTCAAATATGAGAAATGATATCCACTACCCCTTTTCGCACATACACCAACACCTCCATTAGTGAACATACACACACATGTTGGTGTGGGGGGGCCCACTGTACATAAATGTGAGAGGGAGTTGGTATGGAGGTATGCAAGGGAGTGATGTATAGTATTTCCCCTCAAACATAGCCATGCCCAAAGTTGTATCAATTCGCAAGCTTTCTCTTCATCATACTGTTCAGAAAATGGCGTCGTCATTCCATAGCTTCTAAATTTCCCATAGGATTTGCTGCCAGTTTACGGGTCAAATTCGCCTAATTGATGTCAGGGGTCCGAGTGCACCTACTTACATTATCATTCCGTTCCATGTTGGATTCAACACAGAGATGTCCAGAGATTGTTTTCAAACATGCATCACATTTGTATGTTTGTATCTAGAACTAATGTTGTGAAGGCAGAGACGGATTCAGGATTTGACGATCGGGGGTGCCCATGTACCGGTACCAGATCTCCCAGCGACCGGGACCAGTACCCATTTCCGGTACCGTTTAAGCTTTAGGTTTAGTTTGTTTCTTTGTAACTATATGTTTAATGAGTTTTAGTTTTCTTTGGTGGCAGAACCGCCGAATCAGAATTTTATAATTGGTTCCCTGAAGATTTAAGCATTATGATTTCGAAAACGTTAGCAATTTTTTTTCGTACAGGGCAGTTTATGAGCAGAAGGGATGATTAGATAGTCTTTCTGCCCGTACTTAGATATTTTTAGATGCTTTAATGTATGTTGTGGAGTGTTGCGTTATGAATTGATTTTCGTCATAATCATATGAGGAATTTTCTAAAGCAGTCGTCATTAATATGTCACATGATACAATTGAATATATAATTAGAAAGAAATAATTGTATAAATTATTTATAATATCAATACAAAACAATAAATAATGATAAATAAATAAATAAATAGATATATTTAATATGGTGACGGCTTCGTACCCCTCAGTTTTTTGCCTTCAGTTCTTTCCTCAATTCAATTCCGGCTACTAGGATCGCCCGTTGACGGAATTGGGCACATCGTTAGAAATCTTATACATAGAAGATCATATGTTCAACTTTTGGTGATATTCCGACGACGTTATCACTGTTTAATGGAGGGTTCACATTTCTCTTTGGTTAATAGTCCTAAATAGAGTTTTAGAAAATTCCGGCGACGAAGTCGTCGGAACCGGAACTAAACATGAACATATATGATCTTCTATGTATAAGGTTTCTAACGATGTGCCCAATTCCGTCAATGGGCGATCCTAGTGGCCGGAATTGAGTTGAAGGAAGAACCGAGGGCAAAAAACTGAGGGGTACGGAGCTGTCCCCATTTAATATAGATACAAATTACACAATAAAACAAATTACACAAACTCCAAGAAAATGAATGCCACAAGCCTCAATAAATCTCTCTTTTTCCATCTCCTCCTCATATGCAGCTTTTATAAAATTTCAATTTTTGCAAATTTAAAAAAAAATAAAAAATTTTTACCCCGCCCACGCATCCGATGCATCCGTCCCTGGTGGACCCTGAGTGAAGGAGCAATTAATTTCAAAATTAGTTCCCATTTCTTTTTTTCTTGTGTGGCAAGTTTGTACCCAATTAAAGAAATGATATTTTTTAAACGAATTTCGATAAGCATCAAAACCTCATTCCGAATTTAGGGTTGAGTCCAGTAGCCACCCCCAACCATAGCGGCCAGTTGGCAATTCACGTTTTTTCACACGTCTCCTCCACCTATAAATCACGCCCACACAGTCTCCAATTAACTACAGTACCGACACAGCGTGAGCGGAAATGTCGTATTCTCAGACGCCGGCCGCCCCTCTTTCTCCCACCACCTCCGTCTGGCAATGGGATTCACCATTGCCGTACCTATTCGGAGGATTGGGGCTCATGATGATTCTAATCTCAGCCGCGCTCATCATACTCGCATGCTCCTTCCGGAAGACAATCTCATCATACGCCACCGCCGACGGAGGCAGCGGGAGTTCCAAGGTGGCGGCGTGGACACCGGACGACGACGAGGTATGCTCCCAACCGCAGATTGTGGTAATCATGGCAGGAGATTCCAATCCCACGCGAATCGCAGTACCTCGGTGATCTATCTGGACGGCGGAAATGGAGATTTTTCCCCTGGCTCTTCATTATTCGAGATGAGATGTAAATTGTAACAAGATCATAATTTCATTGTAACCTGAAAATCGATTGCAAACAGTAACAAGAGAGAAATCAAAATTGTAAGCCGGACGCGGTGGATCGATTGCGAAAAATTCCCCGATAATTTCCTTTTTTAATGATTTATTTCATTTCATTCTGATTAGTACCCAACAAATGCTTAACCCGGAATACAAAAGGTGGCGTGGTGAAGGAGAGGATATAATTGTCTTATAAATCACATTATCAGTTAATTATGATTTATAAATTAATTTGACAAAATAAATCGGTTACATGAACATTCACCTTATACGGTGACTGATTTGAAAAGATATTTTTTCAATCCCATTAAAGCTGACTTATAAGTCTTGCATTCCAATTTTATGACTTTATATACATGCACGTCTCTAATATGAGTATATTATTTTCATTTTTCTAAACTTTATTGTTAATATTTAAAATAATAACTATTTATTTAAACGATAAATTAGAATTATTAAAGCAAAAATGTTTTTTATTTAATAATAATTGTGATACAGAATATTATTAAAAAATACAATAACAATACAAAATAATGTCCTCTATATAAAATCAGTGTTTTTATTTGGTCACTTTATCAGTCACCTTATCAATCTCAAGTCACTTCATCAGTCACTTTATCAGTCTCAAGTCACTTCATCAGTCACTTTATCAGTCTCAAGTCACTTTATCAGTCTCAAGTCACTTCATCAGTCATCGGTCACCTTATAAGTTATTAGTCACCTTATCTGTCAGATTTGCTAAACACACCCATATTATGAATTTTTTTAGGGGTTGGCAGGGGTTTTCATTATATTTAATTCAACTATACAATTAGTATTTATTTTAATTTTTTATTATTAGTATTTATAGATTTACAATCACAATAACTCTTCCAAATTCCAATAAATAGCTGATTTGTGACATTGGGGACTAAAGAAGAACATAATTTTGGTAATTCCGAGAGTCGTACTAAACTTACTATTTTGTTTCATTCTCAATGATTTTCACCTAACTTGACCAATACTTGTAGAGATCATTATTTGGAGCATGTTTTAGGCTATAACCCACAACACCTATCAAGAAGGGCAAATATAAATCATAATGACCCGTAAAAAATATGGATCAAGTTGACCTGTTTTTTTGCGTGTTAGACTAGATTTCTTTTTATAACAAAGTTAACCGGCCCGATACGTCTGTTTTTCAATTAATTAGTCAAATTTAATAAATTAATTAAATTTAATAAATTTTCACACTTTCCTATAAATTAAACCACCACCATTTTTTAAAGAAAAAAGGATTTTAATTTGCTTACAATACATATTATATTTCTTACTCTGTTCACCTATAGACACTTCTCTTTTATTAATCATATCATCTTATTGTATCTCGCATAACAGCAGGTTGCATTTATATATATAGTTTCTCTTTTTACTGTAGTTTTTGTACTAGAATTGAAACAATTTTTTTATCGATAGCATTTTCAGTGACTTTTGTCTTCAAGAGACAAAGTGGAAGGGAGAGAGAGTAAGAGAAGTAAATGGGTATAAACTATGGTATTCTTGATTGGTTAGTGGGTGGAATGTAGTTGGAATTATGGTATCAGAGAAATTCAAGGAATATATAGTGAAAGTGGTAAGGTGTGGCGATAGACTTACGGCGATCAAAATAGCAGTTGAGTTAGATGTGGTGAATATTGTATGGGTATGCACCTCAAGTGAGGTTAGGAGAGAGTGAGAAGCGAGCCTTTTGGGACAAGTTAGATACTGTAGTGAGTAGTATTCCTATGGAACAAAAGGTTTTTATCAATTGTGATTTTAATGCACATGTGAGAGTAGGGGTGGATGGGTATCAAGGTGCGCATGGCGGTTTTTGGTTTGGTTTGAGAAATGATAGTGGTCGAGAGTTGTTGGACTTTGCGGCAGTGCATGAATTGATGGAACACATATTTTAAGAAGAGAGATGAACATTTAATCACCTTTTATAGTAGAGGGCGAAGTACACAAATTGACTTTTTCCTTTTGCGCCAAAGGGATAAGAATTGTTAACAAACTTTAAAGTTTTGTCGAGAGAATAATTGATGTCACAACATTGTCTTTTGATGATGGATATTAATGTACGAGGAAAAGTGTGGGAGAGTAGGCGAGGAGGTAGAAAAATGATATTATGGAAGAACCTTAAGGGCGAGGCGCACACCGCCTTCAGAGATAAGGTAGCTCTTGCTTGTATGGACATGATAATTGAGGATGTGGATCGTTTATGGGTTTTCATGGCTACGATCATTAGGGGCACAGCTAAAGAAGTCGTAGGGGTAACAACCGACAGAGCGACGCTTGGCAGGGAAGCGTGGTGGTGGAGTAAGGAGGTGCAAACTAAAGTGAAAGCCAAATAAGATAGATTTAGGTAACTTATGGTAGCAAATGGGGATGGGGAGAGGATGCAACGTAAAGAGGCATCCGTCAGGTGAGGATTGAAGCAAAAAGGGCAGTGGCAGAAGCTAAAAAAAGCAAGGCCTATAAAGGTATGTATACGAGATGGATACTAAGGAGGGGGCACGAGATATATACAGGCTTTAAACGACACGAGCTTGAAAGAGTATGGATATTGATATTGATAAATTTATCAAGAATGAGGAAGGAAAAATATTTTCCTCCGAGGAGAATAAGAGAGAGGTGGAAACAATATATTAATGAATTGTTTAACGAAACACGTGAATAAAGTAGTTGTATAGGGGATGGGGGGCTACACCGACCCATAAATCAGTGCGTGGTTAGACAGATATCGACAGATGAGGTGAAGGGAGCCCTTAGTAAGATGGGAAGTGCGAAAGCAGTATGGACTAACAAGATACCGATTGAAGTGTGGAAGTATTTAAAAGACGTATGAGTTAAGTGGTTAACGACTCTTTTTAATATTATCCTGACGATGGAAAAGATATCAGAGGGTGGCGAAATAACATAGTAGTTACACTCAATAAAAACAAAGGGGAGGTACAACAATGTAGCAATTATCGAGGTATCAAACTCTTAAATCACACTATGAAATTGTGGGAGAGAATTATTGAACTTAGACTACGGGGAGAAGTGCAAATGAAGGAGAACTAATTTGGTTTTATGCCAGTGAGGTCGACGATGGAAGCAATCCATATCCTCAGACGATTAATAGAGAAATACCGGACACGTAAACGAAATCTCCATATGGTCTTTATAGATTTAGAGAAGACATATGACATTATGCCACGAGAGGTTATTTGGGAATATTTAGACTCCAAGAAGGTCACATGGATGTATGTGAGAACTATACAAGATCTGTATAAGGGGGAGAAGACTAGTATGCGAACCCTAGTGGGAGAAATAAAATATTTTTCAGTGGATATAGGATTACATCAAGGGTCAGCACTGAGTCCGTTTTTTTTGCGGTAATTATGGATGTACTCTCTCAGAATTTACAGGATGAAGTACTATGGTGTATGTTGTTTGCGGATGATATTGTCTTAGTAGCTGAGATGAAGGAGGAGGGTCAATGCTAAGTTGGAGCGTTGGAGAGAGACATTAGAGGCTAAGGGTCTCCGATTGAGTCACTCAAAGACAGAGTATATGGCATGCAGTTTTGCTAATGAAACAGAATAAAGTAGAATGAAAGTTATGATTGCGAACCAGACCTTCCAACAGAAAGATAGTTTCAAATATTTAGGATTCATCATACAAAAGGATGGATGTGTGAAACGCGACGTTATCCATTGCCTCAAGGTCGAATGGATGAAATGGAGATCGGCTACTAGAGTGTTATGCGATAAAAAAAGTCTCACTTAAGTTAAAGGAAAAATTTTATAGAACGATTATAAGACTGACGATACTCTATGGGTCTGAGTGTTGGGCTACGAGTTTTTCACATGCGCGGAAATTTGAAGTGGCGGTGATGCGGATGCTAAGGTAGATGTATGGTCGCACGATATTAGACAAGGTTCTAAATGAGATCTGTATAGATGCACTGGGTGTCGCATTTATAAGTGCCAAATTGAGAGGAGAAGGTTACGATGGTTTGGACATGTATGCAGAAGGAGTTTAGACGAGCCAGTTAGGAGAGTCGAAGGATTACAAGGACGGGGGAGACCTAAAAGGACATGAGATGAGCAGATTCGGTTAGATTTAGTATGATTAAACCTCTCCGAGGACATGACCTCTGATAAAACGAGTTGGAGATGCCATATTACGATTAAAGATACATAAGACTATATAGAATAGTTATTTACTTATTGACATCTAGACTGATAGGAATAAGTGGGACATACCAGTGAATAGGTTGCATCTAATTGTATTTCATCATTTAAGCGTAGAATGCATTTTATTTAGTTTGGTCGTTATTTGTGTATGCATTTATTTTATCGATATGTATGTAGTGCATGACTGGGATAAATAGTTATTTCAGCTATATTTACTTCTCCTTTATAATATTATTATTCTTTTTTTAGTTGGGGTCTCCATAGAAACAACTTTCTCATCCTGTTGAGGGGTGAAGGTATGATTGCCTACATCCTACCCTCCCCAGACCCTATCTAAGGGCGACATTTACTGGATATGTTTGGTTTGGTTTGGTTTGGTTTGGTTATTTTCAGTGACTTTATTAAGAGGAATGCTACATATACCGAAAATTAGGGTACCGAATTTTAGTACCTTGATTTTTCGGGCACTTTCCAGATGCTAAAGTAAAAAAAATAAAACCGGTTCTGGAATCCTCGTGACAAAATGGTGTCAGAACCGAGCATGGATTTCGGTTTTGGCAGCTTCGCCGCTGAAAAACTAAAACCTTATTAAATAAGTATTTTAAGAGCAACCAACTTAACTCTAACCTTAAACTGCGTGTTACGAGAACCAAAATAAAAGTTTAGAATCAGTTCCACTACCGATCTTACTTTTTTTTATCTCGGCGGCTGGAAAGAGACAAAAAGTCAGGATACCGAAATTCGAAATACCCTTGTTTTTGGTACATATATCATTTTTACTTTATTAATTAATATTTTAAAAGATTTTATCGCTAGATATTTCGAAATATATTTTTAAGATAATTATCCAATTCGTTGACTTGTTATTGACTTGTTTTATATATTTTAATGTTCTTTAATTATTTAGCTTTCATAAATATATTTTATATATACTTAGAATGAAATGGAATAAAAAATTTGAACTATATATTATATAAATATTCATTGATTTTATTTTAGATTAAACGCTTTACCTTGTTTATAAATATAATACAATTTTTAAAAATATATATAAAAAATTATAAAGCATGTCAATTTTGGTTTATCTATAAACCAGGCTCACGAAACGGCAATGGAGGAAGGCAAAAAAATCCCAAACGACAACAGGAAACCATGGGTTTTCTGTCCGCGCGTCTGTTACACCTCCCGGATTTAGTATCCAACCATGGTTACTGCCTCCTCGACTCCTTTACAGCCATGGTTACTCTACACAAAATTCTTTTCCATTTTGGGAGCTCCTCTCTCAGTGCTTACCGCTCCGAAGAACATGGAAGACAAAGCTCCTTGCTGTGACCAGACTACATTCGTGTCTGGTGATTCAAGGTTTGTTTCTAATTTCCATCTGTTCAAGGTTTTTTCCACAAAAATTGGTACCAGAGTCGGGCTTTTAACTGTTTCAAGGTTTGCTTTATGGTGGTGGAATGGTTGTCCTTTAAATTACCTACAGAGTTTTGTAATTGGACTGATTCTTCTACAGGAAACTTATGGTGCCCAAGACGTAGCACCTAATTTTGCTGCTTATTAAATTTAGTGGTCCACTTCATTCTATTTGAGCATCTTAATGATCCATTATACAGGATAGGAAGTTCTTTCAATGTTGTTAGTTAATACTTTCTGAATCATAGTTTAACTTTCTCAAGTATGCAACCCTGACGTATTGCCTCTATTTTCGTAGTTAGCAAACAACTGTGTTGACTTAATTTTCCATTTTCATTGCAGAACTTCTCGATCAAATTTGGCTGCACAAGGTATGATTGTAAGTTCCTAATGGCTGCTTGAAATGTTGCTCATTGTCATTTCAGTTACTTCTCCTCAGTTGCTGCTTTACATATTAGCAGTTTATTGTTCGAATTATCGATTGTCAGCTGTTATCTTAATTTTCTAACTGATAGAAATATGTCCTTTATTTTATTTCCTATATTTCCTACTAATTACTTTTGTTCCCTTGATATTGGACATTCCATTGTAGTGCAGATTGTGTGGGTATAAATACACACGCGTGTGTAACATAGATTTGCATTAGGTATCTGTTATTGAAAAACTTGTGGCAAATAAACAAGAACTTATCTCCCGATTGCAAAAAACATATAATGTAAGTAGTCATGCCTTGGTAAGGAATTTTTTTTACTATATATATTTAGCGTAATGTTCAGTTTCATTAGTTTACTTATGCTTTTCTTTTCTAATAATTGTTTTCTGACTTTAGAAATTGGAGGATTCATTAATTTCAGCCAAAAAAAATTACTTCGCATCATTACACGATTGGCCAAGGTAATATGGTGCATTATATCCATCACTATGTTAATTCAAGTATGTTGGTTTTTC
>JAOYMZ010051336.1:0-13970 GCA_025802335.1 Pinguicula primuliflora | reverse complement strand
ATCACTGCTGGAGACAGTTTCCCATATGTCTCCAAGGGTCCCATTTTCTTCTGTAAACCCAAAAGCACGGGCATCAGAAAATGAACGAGAACCTTTCCTCAGACCAATCTGCCATCGATAACGAAAATTGAGATGAATTTTAGCCAACAAAATAAGGCACAGTCATTATTTTTCAACATCTATACTTTTACTTTCAAGATGACGTAGAAGGAAAGACCTACCTTGACCATGATATCAGAGTTTACTTCAGCAAGTGAATCCCTCAAATTTTGAGCCTGAGCAGGGCCCTGCAGAAAGGCAGAAAATATAGTTTTCAGAGCAAAGAATAAGTTGGAATGGAAATAAGAAACTATACAGTTAGCTGTTCCAAACTAGAATAGTGGGAAATGTGTGTATGTGTGTTATTTGATTATACTGCAAGCTTATAGCTGTACGCAGTACAGCTATAAATTAATTAGATATCAAGAGAAGCAGTCAGCATTCAGATAAACTACTCCGTCATTCACACAGTGAACATCTATAATCAGGAAATATTACATCAGATAAATAATTAAATACAAAGAAAAAAGTTCATGCTAGGGAAATAAGAATGAAACTTTTTAACTGGCCAAGAACTTAGACCCCAACATTTCAATAAAAGATACGAGCTTATAAATCTTTATGGAGTGATAAACGTACCTGTGATCCCCAACCAATCACTCCAATCTGTTTTATACCCTTGAATGCGTCCGGCAACAACTTGAACAAATTTCTCCCTCCTCTTACAATGTACTACATACAAAGTAGAGAATATTTTCAGTCAAAAGGAATTAGAATTACCGAAAAACTCACCAAAATTGCACAGAAGAATACAAATAATAGAAGTAAATACAGATTTCGTAAATTCAGAGTGCGAGATAAACAAACACGAGTGAAGAGATTCAACCAAATTTACGCCATAAAACATATCTCATTCGAAAAGAAACGATCTTGCTCACACTACAAAGAAAAAAAAACGGCAACAGTCTCATTATGACGAACACAACTATACCTCGTCGTGACCAGCAAGGTTGACTTTTTCCTTGGTAAAAACTGCGGTCTCGAAATCAAGAGAAGCAGGGGTATTGATGGCGGGGACCGAAATCACGGCAGAACCACAGGCAAGAGAGCCGGATCTGAACCCGACAGCGGCGATCTGTAGCGGCTTAAGCGACGACGATGTTGATGACTGGAAACCCAGTGAGGCATTCGGTATTATCGACGCGTAGCAGCGTGGTTTGGTGGAGCATGGCGCGGTGGTGAATGAGGTCGGAGCAGTGGCCGCCATTTTCTCTGGCTTTCTCAGTGAGCGAAGACGAATCGGTAGAGACAACAGTTCAGCCTTCAGGGCATAGGGTTGGACTGGAAATTAATTAATTAAAGAGTGAAACAGGTAAGTGTTAGGTAGGATTTTCTCCTTTATCCAATTCTTGAAATAAACAAATATTTCACGCTTAAAAATTATAAAACTTTTTTTTGGTAAATAGTAAGCTTTTATTAATTTGTGGCAAAAATACCACCACCAAATATTAGTATTCACACCTTTTTTTACCACACAATTTTATTGTATATACTCGCGTGATTACTTTCCCCAAAATCATTCTTCGTTTTCATCTTCCTGTCGGTCTTCTTCAATTTCTCCATGTATTCACCGAGTTTTATCCCCTGATGATGCAATCTTCCGGTTGTCGATCCCATTCTCCAATTCCAGTCCCCTGTAACAGTTTGCCCTGCGATTTGAAGGACCACCATGTTTGTGTGCGAATCCTTTTGATTGTTGTTGCTTCAGGCATTAAAACATTATTAAACTAAATTCATTAGAAAAATGATATAAGTTACTATTTAAAACACACTATTTTTATATTACGTCTTAGCTGCCAATGAGTGATTAAACAAATGGTCGTACACTTATCCAATCAAGTGTTAATACATAAGTAGTGTAATATTAGTGCAAAAAATTAGTGTACTATGTCATAGCTCACCCTTGTGAAGTCATCATGCCAATCAATCAATTGCTCATTATTATAGTGTTATTATATATGTTACAACACTGCTAAATTATATTTTTTTTGTCTTTTTATATCGGTTAGAACTTCAAGATTTGTTTATAATAAAAACTAAGATTATTCCTTTATTGTATTAAAGTCCTTTATAACAAGAATAAAATTGCTATATATTCTTTATGTACACATTTTCTTTACGTCGTTCTATTAGCACACCTGTAACTTAAGCCACAGACAATTACCTAGTAAACAAATATTTCACGCTTAAAACAGTATTAAACTAAACTCAATTGAAAATGATATAAGTTACTATTTGAAACACGTTATTTTTATGCTATGTCCTAACTGCCAGTGAGTGATTAAACAAATGGTCGTGCATTTACCCAATCAAGTGTTGACACATAAAAAGTAGTGTAAAATTAGTGCAAGAAATTAGTGTGTTATATCATAACTCTCACCTGTGAGGTCATAAGCGCATTCTACTTGTACTTGCAAAAAGGTAGAATGATTTACGACAGTAGAAATTGCGTCCTAGCTGCCAATGAGTGATTAAACAAATGGTAGTGCATTTATCCAATCAAGTGTTGGCACATAAAAAATAGTGTAAAATTAGTGCAAGAAATTAGTATGTTATATCATAACTCACACTTGTGAGGTCATAAGCGCATTCTACTTGTACTTGCAAAAAGGTAGAATGATTTACGACAGTAGAAATTGCACACGATTTTTGTGTCTTTACACAATCGGACAAATTTTCGAAGATCATAATATACCGTTTAATAATTTTGTATTTATCTATTTTTAATTTTTATATGACAAAGTAGGCAAAATCAAAATTCAAAATTGGTCAATGAATTCATAACTAATCTTGATCTTTTATTTATACGATGAAAGATCACCTAATTTAAGATTGTGTTCTTCCTGGAATTTGTGTCACACGTTCAAGTTGTGTGGATACAATAGATTATAATATAAACAAGAGATACGAGTTATATAGTCTTAGAAATATGAGGCTAAAAAAAGATGAGAAACATACTAATAATTTATATATGGTTTTTTTACATGCAATTTTTTTTTATTAATAGGAAATGTACATATACATATTTACAAAATTGAAACCTTGACTAAAACATTTATAATCTAGTTGGGCTCTTCTAATAAGGCCCATGTCCTTCCTTCGAAATAGACAGCATAGTTACGGCCCATAGTCTTCATCTTCTACCATTGTCATCGGCTTCAGAATCCATCGCTGTAACGAGGTCGCTGAATTTGCAGAGCCGTTCTTGTAACCATTGTACGAATTCCAGGTATTTTCCTTGATTCGATAAGCCACCTGTGCTATTTCTGGAGCATGGCCTTCAAAATGATGGATGTTCTGCATTTTCCAAATTTCCCAGGTAGTAGCGATCCAAAAGATTTTTCAGGAGTCTCCAGACCATCCTTTCGGCCTTTCCTTCATAAAGTTGTTCAATGATGGCACGCCGGCAGTGGAATTGATGGTAAGCCATTCCTGAATGTTTTTCCGAACTTGTATAGTGATTTCGCATTCCTCAAATAGGTGCTTAGCTGACTCTGTTGTTTCCTCATTCCTGCATAGATAGCATGTTGTCTCCACAGCTGTATGGATAATTTTACGCTTCTGCAGATTATCCTGAGTAGGAAGAGCATTTTGCTGTAGTTTCCATATGAAGACCTCTACTTTAGAAGGTATTTTCTTGCACCTTGATCGCTGTTGTTTTTCTTTTTCTTTTGCATCCAATGGTGTGATCTGATTTTGCCTCATTATCCATGCATAACACGATTTAACTGTGAACTCTTTGTCTGAATTGGCTTTTTGAATCCATTTGTCATCTTGTTCTTGATTTAGGCAGGCAGTTGATAGTATCTCATGTAGTTGTGTTGCGCTGTTTTTTTCCAATCCATTCAGATTCCTTTTCCATTCCAAATTCCCATCCAATTTCCTTCTTGCGAATGCCCCATTTGAGATATAGTTGCTTTTCTGCTGCTAGCTTTTCTATATAGCTTTGGAAATCTGATTGCCAAACTCTGTTCTCCTATCCATTTTTCTTCCCAAAATAGTATGTTGTTGCCTCTTCCTGCCTGTAGTTTCCAAGGTTTGCAGTGCCATTGTTGATTTGTAACCTGGTTGATGTCTTTATACCATTTTGAAGTTGCCTTCAGTGTTGTATGTGGTCTTTTTCTTGCCTGTTTGTGTTCTGGAACTGCTCTGAGCTCCCTGACTTGTCCAACTTTAATTGTGCTTTCATTTCCATACCTTGATCTTAGAATGCATTTCCATGTGGGATTATTTTCATTTGTGATTCTGCTTGTCCATTTCCCTAGCATTGCTTGATTAAATGCCTCCAGATTCTTTACTCCCAAGCCTCCCATGTCTTGTGGTTGAGTTATCTTCTCCCATTTGATCCAGTGTGTCTTCTTTTGGTCTGATTTTTCTCCCCAAAAGAATTTCTTTTGTACTCTCTCAAGGTTTAATAATATAGCCCTAGGAGCTCTATATAAAGCGAAATAGTAACATGACAAGTTAGAAAGAACCGAGTTAATGAGTATTAATCTGCCTCCTACTGACAGTGTTATGTTTCCCCAAGTGTCTACTTTCCTTTTGAATTTGTCTACTATAAGCTTCCACATCTTGAGTCTCTTCGGATTGTCCCCTATTGGAAGGCCTAAATACATTATAGGGAGAGTTTTGCAGGAACACTTCAAATATGTTGCCATAGTTTCAATCTCACTCTCATCCATGTTCAAACCAATTAGGTTGCTTTTTTCAAAATTTATCCTCAGCCCTGATACTAATTGAAGGTTCCTGAGAACAGATTTGATGCATCTAATGTTCTTCCAGCAACCTTTTCCAAAAAAATATTGTGTCATCTGCAAATTGCAGATGAGATATAGTCACTTTGTTTCTTCCAATCTCTAGTGGCTCATAGTTTTCTGTGCTAACAGCTTTCTCCATCATTAATGCAAGTCCTCCTGCTACTAATAGATACAGAAAAGGGGAAATTGGATCCCTTTGTCTGATCCCTCTGCTATGACTGAATTGATCTGTGGGACTACCATTTATGAGTATGGAGGAGGAAGCTGAGGTTACACATGCTTGGATCCAATGTCTTAACTCTAATGGAATTCCCACTTTTTGAGCCATTTCATCAAGAAATTTCCAATGTACCATGTCATATGCTTTTTCAAAGTCCACTTTCAAAATAAATGTTGCCTGTTTTTTCTTCTTTACCTCTGCTATCACCTCATTAGCTACAATTATTCCATCAATTATCTGACTGCCTTGCTAATAAGTTGTTTGTGTCTGGGAGATTACATTTCTCAACGCAAAACTCATTCTTGCTGCCAGTGTTTTAGAGATAATCTTGTACATTGCACCAACCAAGGTAATTGGTCTGTAGTCATTTATTTGCAGAGGTATAGTTTTTTTTTGCAAATAACACAATGTGGGCTGCATTTCCTCCTCTCAATATAGTCTTGCAGTTGTGGAATTCTTGCATCATCTTGTATGTATCTTCTTCTAACAGTGATCTAAAATATTTGATGAATTTAAAATTAAGTCCATCAGGTCCCGGACTTTTCTCCCCATCACAGTTTTCTATTGCCTGCCCTTATTTCTTCTTTGGTGAACTCACTGCTCATCATGGTCTGCATTTCATCACTGATCTGTTTGGCCTGTAGTCCATACAAGTTCGGTCTGTTGGTTTTTGTTTCTGTGAATTTCTCCTGAAAATGAGCTTTTACTGTGTTTTTCACCTCTTGCACTTCACTGATCCAACTGCCTCCATTCCAAATCCCATGTGTCTCATTTTTGGCTCTATTTCCTCTTATCTCTCTGTGGAAATAACCAGTATTTGCATCTCCTAGCTTGATCCATTTTTCTCAAGATTTTTGTCTCCAATTTTCATCTTCCAATTTCTCCAGTAACTTAATATGTCCTGTCAATTCCGCCAGAAAGCCACTATCTGGTTGCCATCCTTCATTTATTTCAGCTTGTGCAATGATTTCATTTCTCACCTCTTTCAAATCTTTTAGCTTACTGGTAACTCTGTTGCTAGACTTAGGGTGTGTTTTGTACCTCTATAAAATTAATTTTTTTCTCCTTCTCCTTTTTTTGAAAATTATTTCAAGTTTAGTGTTTTTGAACTATTCTTTTCATTTTCATTCTCCTTTTTTCCCCCAAAAAAAGTCATTTTTCCTTTAGGAGGGTTGGGGCTCCTTTTTTTCTCATTCTCCTTCTTATGACATATTTGTAAATTATTATAACTTATATAAAAAATATATACCTGAAATCTCCTTACACTAACCACCAAAAATCATACGCAAAAACTTCTCTCTCATTCATTCCCTTCCCTTCCCGTAGCCTCCAAAAATCAATCGCAAAGTAAAATTCATTCTCTTCTAAATTTCATGCGTTCGAGATAATTTGAGGACTGCCGGGCTAATTATTTTGGAAATATAGAAGAGAATGGGTTTGATAAACCAACTTGCTGCGTCAGTGGTAATTTTTTAAGGTACGAATATTTTGGTCTTTCCATAAATTTTAATAAAACTTAGTTATTTTAATAAAAAAGACAATAATTATTATTTACATTATAATCAAAGTTTTTGCAAACACTCTGAATTTTAAAAAGGAGAATGAAAAGGAGAAGGAAAATGAAAATTAGAATGAAAATGAAAATGAGAAGTAAAAGTAAAAATCAGATAGAGGTACAAAACACTCACTATTCCAATCCGTGATGTCACATCTTAACCTCTTTATTTTTTCCTTGATTGTATACCGAGGAGTTCCATAGATGCCTTCTTTCTCCCAGCTTTGTACAACCATTTCATTGTATTTGTCCTCTTTCAACCAGCTATCTAGCACTTTTATTGGTTTGGGTCCCCAGTTCTTAACCTCCTTAATCAGTTTCACCGATATGTGATCAGAATCTTCCTTATCTAAACCAATTTGAATCCATTCTCCTTCTCCTTGTATACATTAGTTTTTATCGGGTGTCAAGTCATTTATGGGATTGGAGACAACATATTCAAGTACATTGAAAACAAAGAAACTTTATTACATACCTCGTAGGAATAACTTGTCTTAGATGTGAATCAATCATACATTATTCGTCTCACAATTTATATAGACGTTAAACGAAAGTTTAAACTGTATAAAAGTGATGAATTATATACCATAATTACGAGTCCATGCTTAATTAACAGATTATGATTTTTTAGTGTTATTTTTTAAGGTCCAACTGCGTTATCTGGATTTACCACGTATAGTCGCACTCTTAACATGACAGTTGGAGCAAGAATGACTCTTTTAGGATAACCACGATGAGTAGCGGTCTTGTCGATTGTTTTGTTTATTTACTTCTTTAGGGCCCGACTGAGGTAACCAGGATTACCATGTATAGTCGAGCTCGTATCATTAGGCGTGTATAGAACTTGAATTACAAGATAGTTGGAGCACGAATAACTCTTTCGGGATAACTACGACTGGTCGCGATCTTGACAATTGTTTGGTTGTTTAATAGTTTAGGGCCCAACTGCATTATCCGGGTTTATCACGTATGTTGTGCTCTTAACATGATAGTTGGAGCACGAATGTCTCTTCCTGGATAACCACGATGAGTCGTGGTCTTATCGATTGCTTCATTTGTTTACTAGTTTAGGGCCCGAATGAGGTAACTGGGATTACCATGTATAATTGAGCTCGTACCGTCAGACGTGGATAGAATCATGGATTACAGGATAGTTGGAGCACGAATGACTCTTCCGGAATAACCACGACTGGTCGTCGTCTTGTCGATTGCTTTGTTTGTTTAATAGTTTTGGGCCTGACTGCATTATCCGGGTTTACCACGTATGTTGCGCTCTTAACATTATAGTTGGAGCACGAATGTCTCTTCCGGGATAACCACAATGGGTCACGGTCTTGTCGATTGCTTTATTTGTTTAATAGTTTAGGGGCCGACTGAGGTAACCGGGATTACCACGTATAGTCGAGCTCGTACCGTCAAACGTGGATAGAACCAAGGATTACAGGATAGTTGGAGCACAACTGACTCTTCTGGGATAACCACAACTGGTTGCAGTTTTGTCGATTGCTCGACTGTATTATCCGAATTTACCACGTATGTTGCACTCTTAACATGATAGTTGGAGCACAAATATCTCTTCCGGGATAACCATGATTGGTTGCAATCTTGTCGATTGCTTTATTTATTTAATAGTTTAGGGCCTGACTGAGGTAACCGGGATTACCACGTATAGTCGAGCTCATACTGTCAGACGTGGATAGAACCATGGATTACAGGATAGTTGAAGCACAAATGACTCTTCGGGATAACCACGACTGAAGACATACACAGGAGTGATGGAGACATACGTGGTAAATTCAAAAATAGTCATTCGTGCTTCAAATATCCTGTAATAAGCACAACGTATGTGGTAAACCTGGATAATGCAATCGGACTCTAAACTATTAAACAAACAAAGCTATCAACAAGATGACGACACGATGTCTCCATCACTCCTGCGCACGTCGACGTTGCAGCCTCCCCTACTCCCACGCATGTCGACGTTGTAGCCACCCCTACTGCTGCACAAGCAGTCATTGTAGCCACCCTTACTCCCCACGCACGTGAAAGCCGATGTCCCCACTCCATCTCCAGTCGTCATTGCCTTGGATGAAGACAACGAAAAGGACGATGAGGAGGAGGATGAAGACGATGATGATGAGGAGGAGGAGGATGATCAGGATGACGACAAAGATGACGACTATGATGGAGACGACGACGAAGATGAAGATTATGATGAAGACGACGACGATGACGAAGTTGACGAAGAGGACATGAGGAGGACGACGAAAATGAGAACTCCGACGAAGGCGATGAAGACGTTGATGAGCTACCCACCGAATACGCCGACTCGTCCAACAATTCATGGAGAGTGCAGTCCCCGCATTTGCAGATTTCAAGGACAAGTCTGGCACCATTACCACCGCCTACGCCGGATTCGTGGATGAGTCCGGCCAGTGATGGTAGTCAATTTTGGTAACAAACATATTAAAAATGGAAAGATTTTGTAAATTACGGATAGTTGTATAATTATGGATTATCTTTTACTTCCAAAAAATTTGGAATCTTATAAAATAGAGTCATCATCATCTGCAAACAATAGAAAACAAAACATTGTATGTAAATGTGGGAAAATCGTAGAGTTGGGTATCACAACGAAATTGGTCATGCTAGGACCGAATGAATGAACAACGACTAGTCGCGTGAGACATGAAACAATCCATTCACTTTCACGCTCTCATTCTTATAATGTAATGAAACGATCCTACTGTAAATACCATACGAAAGTGTAAATCTCACAAGAAAATGCATGACCCATCCCTCGATTGTAACGATAGTGCCATAAATCAGCTAGAACTCGGAGTCAAACGCATCTTCAACAAATAAACCAGCTTAAAATGCACTATTTTCACGTTGAGCCCGTCGATGATCTTTGTATCATACTCTCTGAATACGTTTTCGGACCAGTCGTTGTGCCGGGAAGGGTGAAGAAATGAAAAAATGAAACCGAAAAAAATGTAGGTTTTCGGTTTTCCGGTCACCGTGTTTCCGTACTGTCGTAGATGGGTTTGGTGGGAATGAGTGTGGTTAAGTTAACTGTGTTTAGTAGTAATCGTTTAGTCGTAAACTAAAATATATTAGATTTTTAATTTATTTTTAAAGATAGAGTTTACATTTGCAATTCTTTTTTTTAAGGTTACTCGTCAAAAACAGATTTCTCATAAGGTTACTTTAGCGAATAACCCTATAAAACGTGACTTGATATTGTTTCGATGTGATTCTTTTTTTTATTATTTTTTATTTTTAATATGTTATAGTTTGTGTGATATTAGGATTTAGGTTGGGCGTCGAAGCTGCCGTAATTTTAATCACAATTTTTTATTAAGGTGTAGATTTTTTAGAGTATATAGGGGTTAGGATTTTAGTTTTTTGATTGCGAAGCCGTCGTAATATTAATTGTCATTTTAAATAAAGTCTAACATTTATGCTTTACAGACTTTAAGTTTATCATTTAGAGTTTTAGTTTTTCGGCAACTTTGCCGCCGTAATATTAATTATTATTTTTAAATAAAATTTAACATTTAAGATTAATAGAGTTTGGGTTCATAGTTTATGGTTTTAATTTTTCGGTGGCGAAACCGCCATAATATTAATTGTCGTCTTTAAATAAAGTTTAGCACTTAGTGTTTTTAAAGTTTTGGGTTCATCATATAGTGTTATAGTTTTTCGGCGACGAAGCCCCATAATATTAATTATCAGTTTAAAATAGATTTTAGAATTTAGGATTAATAGAATTAGAATTAATCATTTAGGATTTTAGTTTTTCGGCGGCGAAGCCGCCATAATATTAATTATCGTTAAATAAAGTTTAATATTTAGTGTTTTTAGAGTTTTGGGTATATCATCGGTTTTAGTTTTTCGGCGGCGAAGACGTCAGAATATTAATTATCATTTTTAAAAAAGTACGTCGAAATTATATCAACTGATATCTCTAATCGAAGCACACGACGCACTGATAATTATGATAGTATCCATTTCGGTGAACGGTGAACAGGTCTTCTGATAAATTCGATTTTAAAAGAGGTAGGAGAGAGAAATTAAAATTTAGATTAATATATAATTATATAAAGAAAATTTAAAAAATAACATAAGAAAAGGCAAGCAATATAAAAGTGAAACGACAATGCATGTGTGGAAATTTCTAACAAAACTACATGTTCATACAAATATTGGATTATTTTTATGGACATGTAACGTTAAAATTTGTGTATGTACATATTTAAAATCATCTTTTGGGTATCATTTTAAATTATATGTAATACATGAGCTCTCTACACCAATGACTAAATTCATATTGCACGCCAAATTGACCAGCAACTCTTAAACTTACCCAAATTCGCGATTGGATTTCTTCTACTGCTTAATCACAATATGTCGCTTCCTGCTCAAAGCTTTCACGATTCCATCTCCAAATCGGCCAGAAGATAAATTGCCAAATTACCTATACTAAAAGTCATGACATACCATATTTGGCCTATCTTCTGACTTTAGTGAATGTCGCCACCATTATTTTCTTTCTGCATCTTCGATTTCAAGGCTTGATGAGAAAGTCTATTATTTTTTTTTGACAAGTCTATGTATATTTTTTTTAAAGTCTATATTGATCAAGTGTTCTAATATGTGTTCTAATGTTCTTCACGGAATTCACATATAAATTCAACCAACTTAAATATAAATATGGTCTTATAATCTATCATCTTGGGCCCAATGGTTTAGTGAGAGAAACTCACAAATTCCTGTTTAAGTGATTCACACACGCGCACATGCGCACTCGATGCCCGAGTTTGGAGTATGGTCGGATCTATTTTCTAACATAGTATCGGAATAGGTGATATACGGCCCACAGGTGTTTCCGGGAGAAGTACCGAGTATTGGACCCATAGGTGGGCCATAGGGGTTTGGCCAAAGTCAGACATTCTTTCAGGAGGCCTCGATAATTATTTCCGAGGTTCTATTAATTATTTTTGGAAAAATCTCGAGTATTGATCCCATTATGGAAATTGACTCAATTGGATATTATCCATGTACTAGTAAAAGTCTCAACACAGTTTACGTAATTGGATTTGAGGGGCAATGTTGAAATATCCCACACGGATTTCACATATAAATAGAAATGTGGTGCTACAATATATCACTTTAGCCTCAAGGTTCTAATAAGAGTAGCCCACATCTTTCTTTTTAAGTTGACCCACATACGCGCACTTGCACAACATGACCCGAATCGGAGTTAGGACTGGGTTTATTTTCTAACATGGTATCGGAGCGGGTGATCTATGACCCGAGAATGTTCTGGGAAAAGTCCCAAGTATTGACCTCATGGATGGGCTCATGGGGGTTTGGCTCAATTTGAGCATTGTTTCAGGAGGCTTCGATGAGTGTTTTCGAGATCCTCGTAATTGCTTACGAAAAAATTCCTAATATTGATCCCATAATGGGAATTTGCTCAATTGTGCATTATCCGTGTGACAGTCAAGTCTCAACGGAGTTTAACTAGTTGGACTTGAGAGTAAAGAGGTAGTGTTGGAATGTCACACATAAATATCAAACAGCTTAAACATGAATGTGGTGGTACAATCTATCACATTGGGCTCAAGATTTTAATGAAAGTAACCTATATTTTTCTAGGCCACCCAAATATATTTATTTTTTTAAAATATGTTTTTGGCAAAAAAAATTAAAAAAAATGGGCTAAGGGACCTGAAATCTTTACAGGACCGCCCAACACTTTGTTGAACATTAATATTATTGCATCAAAATCTTCGTAATTGCATGCACTAAATTAATCCCATCTATAAGTTTGTCAAGTAGTCGAGCATTTCAGTTCAATTATTCTTTCTGACATTTGTATTTGATCGGCGGAGTCGGACAAGGTGATGGATGTGGAGTGGAGGCGGACCCGAAATGTCACATTGTCTATTTTTTAATTATATTTATTTATTTATTGTATTATAAGTAAGGTGTTCCTATTATATTATTTTTAATTATTTAAATGTTTATATTATAAATAATACACTCCCTCTTTTTAAATTAAATTATATTTAATTATTTGACGCAGTTATCCATCCGAGCAATGCTACATGTACAGACTTTATTGACATCATTCATTGACATTGTGATGTGGCAACCATCACAATCACATGTTATATTATTTATTTTCTTTTAATTATGGTTGTGATTGTTGCCACATCACAATGTCAACCAATAGTGTCAAAAAAGTGTGTACAAATAGCATTTTCCTATCCAAAATGATCTATACTGCATTATTAGTTATGTAAAGCTAACACAACAATAAACAATATTTATGGATGAACAATACTAAGGGTGAAGTGAGAAATATTTTTTTAGCAAGGCGTAAAGTGAAGTCTTTTTTTGTAGGTAATAAATTGTATTGATGTAAAGTATGTACATATTTACATACCCATATTTTGGGCTATTTCATTTGATTGTACTACATGCAGCAACTAGGTTCACGACACCACTCTCCAAAACTGTAATGCAGCCCAACTTTGTGATGGGCTCTAAGAATTATCCAGGCCCTCATCTGAATTTGCTCAACTATTCGAACCGGCCTTGGGATTTCTTGAGAAAAAACTGCTGCGTTCCTTGCTCTCCATATAGCCCAGAATGCCAATTCCCATATCATCTTCCAAATTGAAACGATTTTTGGTGGGTATTGCTGGGTGTGATGATGCGTCAAGATTTCTCTTAGCGTTGATGGGAGAATTTGAGGGACTCCCAACCAGTAGAAGCAGTGGTGCCAGGTTTCCCGACTTATGCGACAGTGCAATAGAAGGTGCTCCACCGATTCGTGTTCATCAAGATATAATGGGCATAAAATGGAATCGTTGATTGCTCCTCTCCTCTCCAGATTATCCACAATTGGGATGCGATTTTGCAGTGATGCCAGCTGAAGGCACTGACTTTTGAAGGTATGCTTTTCATCCAGACTTTAGCTATAGCTGTATCCGTAGCTTCTACTTGCCATTCATCTTTCATAATCTGGGCATAAATTTCTGCAGTAGGATATTTATTTGTGATGAGGGGCCTCTAGAGTGTTTGGTCAGAGCTATTCGGACTTGGAGGGAACATGTTGAGCTTTGCTGTGAGTTCTTGCAGGTCTATCATCTGCATATCAGTATACGGTTCCATCCAGTTCCAGTGTCATCGCCATGTTTGCCAGGTAAGGTCATAAAATCCCTTTTCCGCAATGTGAATTTCTTTGTCTGCAGCATTAGAATACAGCGTGGGGAATATTTCAGCTAAAGTACTTGATCCTGCCCATCTGTCCACCCAGAACTTT
>JAOYMZ010051335.1:0-30074 GCA_025802335.1 Pinguicula primuliflora | reverse complement strand
GCTGCCAAGAGGTAATTTGCCAGATTGCCTTCCAATGCAAAAATGAAGAGATATGAAACGACCATTATCAAATTCTCGCTTATTTGTATGAACATGTAGGTTGTATTTAGCAAATCGGTCTGATAACGTAATTGATAATTGATAAGTTGATTGGTGACTGATAAGGTGATTGGAGACTAATAAGGTGACTGATGAGGTGACTGATTTGATTAGACTTGTTTCACAAATTTACCTAATAAGGTGACTGATTTTTGTAAAATGTCATAAAGGACATTATTTTATATCGTTATTGTATTTTAAATAATATTATATATCACAATTTTTATTAAATAAAAAATATTTTTAACTTTAATAATTCAAATTTATTGTTTAAATAAATAGTTACTATTTTGAATATTAACAATAAAGTTGAGAACAATTAAGTTAAATAACTCATGGTAGAGACGTGTAGATATACAAAGTTAAGGGTAAAATTGGAGTGAAAGACTTATAAGTCACCTTGTTTTTTAATCAGGTTGAAAAAAATAAATTTTCAAATAAGTCACGTAATAGATTCATTTTGTTAAATTGACTTATAAGGCAGAATTGACTGATAGGATGACATATAAGGCAACGCTGAACACAACCCTAGCATCACTCTACTTTGAAAAGTGCAATAATTAATTAATTATACAAACTTTTTTTTCTTCGGTATTTTCTTAACAACAATGTTACCGGAGCAGGTAGAAAACCGCAAATTTTTTTGTGCCACAATGTCAGTGTGAATTTTTTTAATTTACCACCGCCCAACCTTCCTAAAGCCGGGAGTTAAGATGTGTTTAGAAAATCTAACTGATAAGGTGTCTGATAACTGATAAGGTGACTGGATACTAATAAGTTGATTGGAGAGCTAGAAACATGCATCACTGTGAAGGAATTGAACCGAATACTGACATATTAGTCCAAACTATCAAGGAAGAGACATGGCAATGGCGCAAACAATGGAGATGAAGAAGCAGAAAAAGGAGACGATGGCGATCGGATCAGGAAGAAAGATCAAGCTAGTTTGGATGTCCGACGGTACAGCTGTAATGAAGAACAAAAATGACGAAAGGCCGGCGGACGGGAGGGGATTACAGAATTGGTAAATCGAAATGCAATCAAGGGCTATTTTGGTCTTTGTAAATATGTGTACAGAAAACCGAACTTTTGTTTTTTATTTTTCAATTTAATACAAATTTGCCTTTAAAAAAAGTGATTGGAGACTGATAAGATGACTGATAAGGTGACCTGATAAAATGAATGATTTGATCAGACATGCTTCGCAAATTTACTTAATAAGGTGACTGATTTTCGTAAAATGACATAAAGAACATTATTTTATATTGTTATCATATTTTTTTAATAATACTCTATATCATAATTATTAATAAATACAAAAAATAGCCTTAATAATTCTAATTTATTGTTTAAATAAATAGTGATTATTTTAAATATTAATAATAAAGTTTAGAACAATGAAAATAATATATTCATGGTAGAGACGTGTACTTATATAAAATCAAGAATAAAATTGGAATGAAAAACTTATAAGTCACCTTATTTTTTAATCCGGTTGAAAAATGTATTTTCAAATCAGTCACCTTATAAGTCAGATTATAAGTCACCTTATTTTTTAATCAGGTGGACTTATTTTGTCAAATTGACTTATAAGGATAAATTGACTGATAAGGTGACTTATAAAGTGATGCTAAACATAGCCTTAGTCCCGACCTTCCAAAACTTGGGAGTTAGTCCCGGCCTTCCCAAACTCGGGAGTTAGTCCCGGCCTTACAAAACATGAGATTTGTATATTCCTCTCTTCCGTTCTGCAGGCACCATTAATTGCCTTAATTACAGTGGTTAGCGATTTCCAGCTTTTCCAGGAGCAGGATATAGTCTTGGGCTTTGGAATCACGGGATCACAAAAAAAATTACTTTTTGGTAGAGTCGGGCTTTTACTATATATAGACTGCGCAATTTATCATTCCAACACCTGCGTCCTCATTTGAGTGCAGCTTGGTATATGTTTTACATATGGATCCAAAGTGTCCTGCGAGTCCTCAATTGATTCCAAAGTTGACAGAGAGTGAGATTGCAGAATTTTATGATTCAAACGATTATCTGATTGATGACTTTTACTCACCAAGCCGTTGGAACAGACTCTATGCGTGGCTTAATGACACTGCTCATACCCATGGCGAGGATGAAGATGAAAATGAGGTGACGCAAAGGCATAAATTCGAAAGATGAAGAAAATGAGGATGTTGGGGAGATCGTTCCTAATTCCGAAGATGATAAGAATAAGTACGTTGGGGAGATTGTTCCCAATTCGTAATATGAAGAAAAACAGACGAGGAAAAAGAACAAACGATTGATATGAAATAGATTAATAATTTCGACAAAAACATAACTATATATAAAGAGAGCAAGTGAAACGACAACTCCCCTCTCACCAACAACAAAATACACTGTCGTTTTGGTCGACGTCATTTGTTTTCCGAGAGATCTCATGCGCGGAGAGTTGCTTTCTTCTTCTATTTTTTTCTTTTCTTTTTTCCTGATTTATATTAAATTTTGTTTCTCTATCTTACCCTTTTTAAAATTGAATTTAACCGACGAATCGCTAATCGCTTATCGAAATAGAGATCACCATAATTATCAGCATGTCGTGCGCTTTCATTTGACATGCGACTTCATATAATTTTTATGTAATTATTATTTAATTATTTTTCTTTTTATAATAGTTCGGACTAAAACGATAGAATTTTTTCTGCAGCGCGCGCGGTCACGCACGAGCTGCATGAGTGACATTTTTTCCTAAGTTTTTTTCATAGTGGTCGTGATTAAAGCCACGGTTTATATCTAGTTAATATTAAATGTAGCACCAAATAAATGTCATGAGCTATTATTTCGCTGCAACATATATTCTATGTAACGAGAAAATGAGTCAGGACTAAGACTTTGGGGAGTACCATATTATGTGCTTGCATGACCATGGGTCATTCCAATACCTAGCTGCAAGCTCGGACTACGTATAGCGGGTACCATAGTGCTCAGTGGGGTCCACTTGTATTTCAATTGCGAATCAAGAACTATTGTACATTCAAGCTGTCGTTGTAGAACAGTTAGGTCCTGATCCATAGCCTCTCGATACTGATATATGGTCTCATAATTCGCTCTGATCTCTCGCCCCTGATGAGTTGTAATATAACTTGTGGCTTAAGCCACGACCACCATGAAAAATAGGAAAAATGTCACTCGTGCGGCTCGCGCGTGACCACTGGAAAATTTTTATCGTTTTAGCCCGAACTATTAAAAAAGAAAAAGAATTAAATAATAAATATATTGAAATTATATGATGTCGCATGTCAAATAAAAGCGCACGATATGCTGATAGTTATAGTACTCCCATTTTGACAAACGATAAGCGATTCGTCGAATAAATTCGATTTTAAAAAGAGTAGGAGAGAGAACAATATGTAATATAATATATAATAAAATAATATAAATCGGAGAAATGGAAAAGACAAAATAATTTAAAAATAGAAGAAGATGCAACTCTCTGCGCGTGAAATCTCTCGGACATCAAATGACGTGAACCAAAATGACAGCAGATTTTGATGTTGGTGAGAGGGGGAGTTGTCGTTTACTTCCTGTTTTTATATAAAAAGGAGTCCATCGATAGGAGACTGTGTGAACGGCTATGGGGTCATACAGATTTTAAGTACGTCTATAAGCCAGCGCAGGGAAATTCTGCAGGAATACTTAATACCTGGAGAACAGATGCTTTTAAATTACCAAGGTATTGGGAAATTGAAGGAGTGCTGGAGGTTTTTAGGAGATGGAAGTCGGAGCGAGTGGAAGTAAAAATTCTTAACATCTATTCTCCATTTTTATTGAAAAGGAAAAGAGCTCTCTGACCTGCACTACTTGGCAGACTCAGTCATCTTCAAACGAATCTATATAGCCTATGTGGTGACTTCAACTCTATTCGACACTCTACGGAGAGGATGAGAATCACATCTAATTCTGCTAGAGAAATTAGAGAATTCAACAACTTCATAGAGGCATCAGAGCTGACAGATCTGCCATTACAACTCAGAAAGTATATGTGGTACCAACCTGCTGGTACCAGCACGAGCAGGATAGACAGATATCTCCTGTCTGAGAATTGGATGGCAAGATGGCCAGACTTACAACAGTCAACTCTAGACAGGCAAAATTCATATCATTACCCCTACTCTTAGAAGATGATAAGGGGAACTGGGGCCCTAAACCTTTTTGGGTCCTCGATGCTTAGTTCCAACATGCAGGATATGAATCTTATGTATTAGCTAGCTGGGAGTTAACCTCTGCAACTGGGCATGCAGGGTATGTATACCAGCAGAGAATGCGGCAGCTAAAGGAGAGGCTAAAAGTGTGGAACTCGGAGTTTT
Source organism: Pinguicula primuliflora (assembly GCA_025802335.1). Classification (NCBI taxonomy): domain Eukaryota; kingdom Viridiplantae; phylum Streptophyta; class Magnoliopsida; order Lamiales; family Lentibulariaceae; genus Pinguicula; species Pinguicula primuliflora. The sequence goes on along the minus strand of JAOYMZ010051335.1, from coordinate 25,617 downwards.
TTGGCAACCTGGCCTTAAAAATCAAACAAGTTGCTGATGTAGTTAAACAGTATGATCTGATAATGGAAGCCAGAGATTTAACAGTCCAGGAAAGAAGCCACAGGAAGGAGATGGACAGGGAGCGGCCAAAACTATCTAAAATGCACTCTTCCTTGACATTTCAAAAATCTAGGAGCAAATGGCTTTTGAAGGGGGAAGCTAATACTGGATATTTCCATGCTACACTGAGAAAGAACAAACACAGAAACACAATTAAAGGAATGATGATTCAGGGGAGCTGGAGTACTGATGTATTAACTGTAAAGCATTACATTCACGAGCAATTCAAAGAGTACTTTTCTATTGGACGAGGCAGAGGCCTAGGGTGAACTGGACTCTAGATAGCCAAGTGGGGAGTATAGACAATGAACTGCTCACTGCCCCGTTCACAGAGGCTGAGATCTTGCAGGCAATTAGTAGCTGTGGGAGTGGGAAAAGTCCTGGCCCGGATGGTTACAACTTCAAGTTTATAAAGTACTTCAGGCCTATGCTCAGGATGACTATACTAGCATTTTTTCAGGAATTCTGGATAGAACCACACTTGGCTAAGGGGCTAAACGCTACTTTTGTATCCCTGACACCTAAGATATCCACCCTGCAACATGTAGAGGACTTCAGACCAATTTCAATGGTCAGCAGCTTGTATAAAATTCTCTCAAAGGTATTAGCTGCTAGATTGAGTAAGACTCTACCTGGCCTCATTTCTTCGAACCAGACTGGGTTTGTGGCTAAAAGATCTATATTGGACAGTGTTCTCCTCACTAATGAACTTATTCATGAGGCCAAAATCAGGAAGAAGAAATGTGTTATTTTCAAAGTGGATTTTGAAAAAACATTTGATTGTGTGGATTGGAGGTACTTATTTGACCTTATGCAAGCTATGGGCTTTAGTGCTACATGGATACAATGGATTGAAGTTTGTGTGACCACAGGTTAGATGTCAATAACTGTTCACGGGAGCCCATGTGGGGAGTTTCAGCTATAATGGGGACTGAGGTAGGGATGCTCTCTATCGCCTCTACTGTTTACAATTGCAGCTGAATGCCTAAATGTTCTGATCACTAGAGCAGTTAGAAGCGGGCTATTACAAGGTATAGTTGGTAGGAGAAATATTCAAGTAAATCATCAGCAATATGCTGATGACACAATCATATTTGGGAATGGTACACAGCAGGATATCCTCACTATCAAGAAAATGCTGAACTTATTTGAGACTATATCTGGTTTGAAGGTAAACTTCAACAAGAGCAAGTTGTACTCTATCAACTTGTGTTATCCTGAATCCATACAGCAAGCTGATATCTTGCAATGCAAGATGGAGAGTATCCCATTTAAATACCTAGGAGTTTCAGTAGGGGGCAACTCTAGAAGACTGCATACATGACAACCTATATTGCGAATGGTGGAAAAAAGGCTGACAAGTTTGAAAAATAAGTATGTCTCATTTGGAGGACGACTGGTGCTGATCAAATCGATCCTTACCAGTATTCTTCTTTATTATTTCTATATCTATGCAGCTCCTACCTCGATGATTAAGAACTCACTGCATATATGCGGAAATTCTTATGGGGAGGGAAGTTGGAGGGCCCTAACAAAATCAGCTGGATTAAATGGGACAACTTGTGCTATCCCGGCACTAAGGCGAAGTTGGTTTCAAAAGTTTTAGGGAGTTCAACCTAGCACTGCTTGCTAAATAGGGGTTTCGGATACACACAGTGGATAACTCATACCTATGGACGCGGGTGCTAGACAGCCTCTATGGTGATCAATACTTAGACTGCCACTTGCTGCCATTTCAAGCTATTCCAGGCAACAAACCATCTATCTGGTGGACTGACTTAAGATGTAAAGTCATAACACCACAATGGTTTAAGCAGAATTTCCTCCGAAGTCTAGGACTGGGAAACTCAACTTACTTTTGGACTGATCGGTGGTTGGGAGATGAATGCTTTGCGGACAAATATCCAGAACTATATGCAGCAACTAGGGATAAATTTGTGATAGTAGCCCAACAAGGAGTGTACAACGACGGATGGAATTAGTGGTGGAGTTGGGAGGGTCAATGCAATGACACTGAAATTGGACAATTGGCTAGCCTACTGTTGAAACTAGAACAAGCTCCTGCCCCTACACAAGAGCTAGATGTGTGGATATGGTAGGGGATGCAAATGCCGACTTACTCAACTAAGCAGGAGTATAAGAAAATTATGCAGCCATGCTGGACTCAAAACATAAATGCAAACCACACAGACCGAGCTTGTAATAAGCTATTACCTTCAAAAATTGCAGCTTTTACATGGCGTCTCCTTCACAAGCGCCACCCAACTCGTGCTAACCTACATAGAAGAGGTGTCCAATTAAGCAATATCGAATGCCTCTATGTTCCCAGGAAAACGAAACAGAGGCTCACCTTTTCCATACCTATCGATTTGCGCAACAATTGTGGGGGAAGGTGTACCAGTGGGTGCATATGGGTATCGGCGCGGCACAACCTGTGGGTGACCCATTGCATCAACACATGTATCGCTGGCCTGGACCCTGGAAGTCAGCTCCGTGGAATGCCTTGTGGCAAGTAGTATCTTGGCAGTTGTGGAAGGGAAGGAATGAGAAAGTGTTCAGAATAATTGAATGGATGGACGACGAGAAATTTGAACACTTACGAATTCGGCTATGGCTCATCTTCAAGTCGCGTAATCTGATCCACTCAGCCTCTACCTACAGCGATTGGTGCCTAGAACTTCAATTCTGTATCTGTGATCCACTGCTGCTGGCTAGAAGTCAATTGATTCATCCGCAACAATCAAGGATTATTCGGACACAAGTATGAGAAAGAGGAGAAGCGAGACGGAGAAAGCGAAGTTATGATATCTCGCAATGTAAAATACCTCTAAAATTGGGCCTCATATAAGACCAAAAAACATACCGTGTATATTCAAATAAAACAGAACTTACCCAAAAAAATGGTGTCTTTCAATTTCAGTAGTAGGGATCAATATTATTTTTAGATTTGAGTTTGTCAAAATCCAAAATGAACTTGTAAATATGCTTTATCTTAATACAATTAAAAATTCTTTGCTAAAAAAAATTATCAAAGAGACTGATTCCGAAAACATTTTAACACAAAATTTTAGAACCAACAAAATATTTTAATTTCAAGAATATACTTTATCTAAAAATAATTACATCGAATTTTATGTCAAAAATATGAGCTTATTATTTTTATTTTTTTATTAGATTTGGACCGAACTGGGTCTTGCATCTACTTTGAAATAGAGGTCACCAAATGGGCGGGCCAGACTGACCCGTCCTGTTTTATACAGGTTGGTGGGTTGGGTTTTGAAACCTATTCTACCTGTTTTATAAATGTGAGTGAGGTCAGGCTAGTCTGTTTACAAAACGGGCTAAACCAACCGACTTGCCAAAAAAATGGGGTGGCTCCAAACCTGCACGAGTTTTGATGGGCCACCCAATTTGATCTATTTTTTATTATTATTTATTATTTTTAACTTATTTTTAAAAAAATTGACATAAAAGATGAGGAGAAAATGAAGAGAAATAGCTGATAGGTCGATGAGTTGTGTTTATTTTGAATTTTGATTTATTTTTATTACATTATATTATAAAATTAAAAAATAATAAAAAATAAAAATAGATTGGACATGCCAACCTATTAACGTGCCGGGCTGAGAATCTCAACCCAACCTGTCCCATTTTTGTAAACGGTCCATGCCGACCCAAACCTACGTTTTTCACGAGCAGACTGGGTCAGAATTATTTGACCCGCACTGTTTGGTGATCTCTACTTTGAAAGGCGCAATAATTATACACTTTTTGTCGGAAAATTCTATAACGCATGAAAAAAACCACGAAAAGTGAAGGAAAACCAAGTGGCCGGATATGATTTGATAGTGATAAAGTGTGGGACACAGCAGCGCCAATGGCAAGCTGCCGTGTATTTTTTCTTTACTTTTCGTCCACCTTTTTCCTGCGGCATAGCAGTTCTCCCTCTTGTCACTATTGTATACTTTGCGTATTGTTCCTTCGATAAAATGTTGGGCGGTTCTGGATGGTCAGCGACCACTTAGGTGGTTTATGCATCCGTTCAAGAGAAACAACATTCAGACAGGATAAAAAGTGATCGCCGCTAGGCGACCAGCCGACCACATTCACTACCAGTTTTCCATATGAGCCGGAACTGCTAGAAAACGTCTTGCGACATTATTTAATAAGCACCTGGGCTGCATCCATCTTCCCTGACCTTCCATTATTTTTCAACATCCGTCAGCTTATATGTGCGTTTTCAAATGAATATATCGCAAATTTAATATAAACCTAAAATCAGGATATTTTTTTATTTTTTTTAAATTGATATTAAATTTTAAAATCGGCCGGGCCATCCTAATGACATGATCTGCTTTCGACAACATCAATAAAGTATCATAATTCAATGAGTAATGTTACATGTATCATCTTTTTGGACCCCATTTTTAAACTCTCTTATGTGGCAAACATCACAACCACTCAATAAAAAAAACCACGCATAAAAAGTGTGATTGAGATGCTTGTCACATAAGGGGTTTAAAAATATGGTCTAAAACGAGGGTACAAGTAGTATTATTTTATTACTTTTAGTCGCCAGGATTTTACAATTCGAATATGTGTACCAGATATTTGTAAACTCAATGAGTTCGGCATGTTCTCGCGGGAAAAAATCGTCTATATTTTTGGAATTTACATTTGAAACCGTTAGCGAATTAGGAATAGATATGATTTCGGTATCTTTGCCGCTAAAAAATTGCAAAAATCTATAAATATATATTTAAAGAGTAACAAATTTAACACACACTAAACAGTAACGCGTAGTCGCCGAAATCATATTCTATGGTGGATTTCCCATAAGATTTTGAAACGATCATTCCAAAAATGTTGTCGGATTTTTTTATCGCGACCCGAAATTGCCAAAAAGTCTTTGTATACCTGGTTCGGTACACAAATACCTGGTACACCTATGTAGTTTACGAGAGTTTTATTTTACGATCGATTTCAAATTGCTATGATATATAACTTCATTATCCTTCAAAGTCATAAACCCAAGAAGATCATTAAATTTTTTGATTTGACTGGGCCGGCCCATTATTGGCTCTCTAAGCCCTTTAAAAAATATCGAGACAGACCGATTCTACTAGAGGTTCGGATGTCGCGGGTGCAGGTGCGTGTGAAAATTAATTTGGTAAAAATATGAGTACCACCACATTTCAAAGTCATATCCACAAAATTATAAGTACCACCAAATTATAAGTACCATCAAAGTGGTCATGCACAAAATTATTTAAGTACCACCACATTTCCTTCTATTTAAACCTCATTAAAGCCACTTTCCAAACTGGTGTGGGACTTCAACAGATCACTATAAGAACAGGCAATTCCCCCAAAGAAATTGTATACTAAATTTTGCCAAGATGGTCGATCCGGCTTTCGTGGTTGATTTAAGCAAACCAGTCGTCTTTCAGGTCGGCCATCTTGGAGAAGCTTATGATGAATGGGTTCATCAGCCTATTTTCAGCAAAGAAACACCAAGATTCTTCGAAAATCCAGTGTTGGAGTTGTTCACGCGAACACCCTGGTGGGTGATTCCTCTGTTCTGGTTACCTGTTGTGTGCTGGTTTGTCACATGTTCCATTAACGATGGCCTTCCTCGATACCATGTAGTACCGGCTATGTTTGCTGGTATGATCATATCTACGCTGTTGGAGTACTCTATACATCGATTCATTTTCCATATGAAAACCAAGAGCTACTGGGGAAACACGGTACACTACCTTATTCATGGATGCCATCACAAGCACCCAATGGATCATCTCCGCCTTGTTTATCCACCAGCTGGTGCTGTGATTATAGTGAGCGTTTCGTGGAGCATGTTGAAACTTTGTGTATCACCACCATATTCGTCTGCTGTGTTTGGAGGTGTATTGTTGGGATACGTTTTGTATGACTGCACACATTACTATCTGCACTATGGAAAACCAATGAAAGGCGTCTCTCATGAACTCAAGAGGAACCACATGAACCATCACTTCAGAAATCAGAACAAGGGGTTTGGAGTTACATCTGTTCTCTGGGATTGGGTTTTCAGGACACTTCCTCCACAGAATGCCAAAAAAGTTTAAGCTGAGATATATATCTCCTTGCTTTGTATGTCTGGAATGTGCTATATAATTTCTAGAGCAATACATGTACTATTGCTATTTTATGAATAAAATAAAACTTTGGAATAATGTGGATGTAAGCGGTGCATTAAAACTTGATATGACTAAAACATTTGATAAGGTTTTCTTTCTAATATAAATCATTAGGGGTCTTTTGGCTTTGCACAGCCTTGGGTAAACATGATTATTCATGATCTTTTTCGCTCCTCTAGAGATTTGAGTTAGGGGATCCTGTCTCTCTTTTTCATAATTAATAATGATAGGTGTACATAATTATATACAATCAATAGAATGTGTACATATATCATTGTAATTGGGTAGAGACCACACATTTTTTATTGGTGGATCATTACATTTGTACACATCCTATTGGTTGTACATAATTATGTACAATAATTGCATGACCACACATGACAAGGACCCACACATGATTGCATGACCACTCACATAACTCCTATGTGGACTCACATACGTTAACATGTGTGTGCACGCGTGTGTGAATGATCGTACAATCGTGTATATTTTCTGTATCGTGCAATATATCATTTATCCCGATTGATAATGAAAAAAACATAGTCAAACCCCGGCCTCAATAATGAAAATTCTATTTCTCTAGATATTTGATGGTAATTAGTGAAGATGATGATATTGCCTGTGTATGATAGATTAGAGATGTCTTGCGTGGAACCCTGTAATAACAAAATGGTTTAATTTCAATCAATATGTTTAAGCTTTTATTGAGTACCTACACGGTTATTGTGAAAGGGAAATGATAGGTGTACATAATTTTATTGTACATAATTATGTACAACCAATAGGATGTGTACAAATGTAATGATCCACCAATAAAAAATGTGTGGTCCCTACCCAATTATAATGATATATGTAATTATGTACACCTATCATTATTAATTATGAAAAAGAGGGACAGACTCAAATCTCTAGAGGGGCGAAAAAGATCATGAATAATCATGTTTACCCAAGGCTGTGCAAAGCCAATGTAGGTGTAGACGGTAGACAGTAGTCCGTAGATGACAAAATCAATTAGAAGAATGTTTCTGATCCATACGGAGACGGAGCAACCGTGAAGCACTTTGTGCAGCTGGGTGGCTTCGAGTTCCTGGGGTTTCCACTGTTGATTCTTCTGAATCTTGTAATGGATGGATAAAGCCCGGGAGTTTCTTGAGAAGAATACAGCCGGTGATGAAGAATCAAGCAGCATTTCTAGACTCGCTTTCCCGCCGCACAACACCCACGTGCAGTCGAGCTTCTATGAGTATTTTGTCCTTCGGGGAATCAAGGTGGAGAAAGTGCTACCTGGGTTCGTCTATTGCTCATTCAAAGTGCCGCAACGCCTAATAGTGAGAAAGATACCCAACTGTAGCTAGTTCCGTTGCTTCTTTTCTTGGTTCTCAATTAGTTGAGGTTGTAGGGATTGATTTAGGGTTTAATTTGATTGTTCAGGATGGAAATGGAAACTTGTCCGCAGGTGCAATTGCTTCTCTGGTTGACGAAATCGGCGCTGGGGCAATCCTTGAGGAGGGGAAGCCGATGGGCGTGTCGGTGGACATGTCAATCTGCTATATTTCTGCTGCAAAACTCAATGTAAGCCTAGCTTCTACTGAGCTCAATTTCGAAACCTTTTTTCTTATCAACTTAAAACTTGATTATCGGAGATACCTGTGACATGCTTTGATCTTGCTAGCTAGAATTTGTAGCTATTTAGTAAACCAGTTCCCAAAATGTGCTGTTTAGTAAACCAGTTCCCAAAATGTGACTGGAACCTCCATCTCCAGCATAATGTACAAGCCTCAGCCTTCTCATCATTTTGTATGTAACTGTGATCTAGTGTTACCTCTTCATCATTTTTATCCAGGCTACTTCAGGAGATATAGATTGAAAAGATGTAATTAAACAAAATCACAGAGATATTCAACTGTTGAATTATCATTTTTTCTTTTGTTATCTAATGTTCTTTTGTTGTGTCTGCTGGGAGTTCCATGTTGGATTAAGGCAAGAAGTCGGAGTTGAACCTAACAAAAGCCTCTTTTACCTTTTGTAAATTACAGAGATCCATTCACACAGCAGAAAATCTACAAGTTACATCTTTGTATGATATAAGAAGGAATGTGAACATTTAAATGCTAGAGCATCATCACAAACTCATCTTCTTCGTGGTACTTCTTCCCTTCATCATTTGCATTAGATGACTTTGGCAATTCAGGTGGCGTCTCGCAGCGTATCAAAGCCCAGTTAAGGCCATCAAAGAATGGATGCAGCTTGATCTCACCTGCTCCCATAGCTGAACCAAGTCTCGAATATGGTTCCTTCTTCAGCAGCCTTCTGATCAAATCACGAGCTCTAGAGCTAACTACAGGAGATACAGGGAACTTCAGCACATGTGAAATGACAATGTTCATCGTATCTTTATTGCTCTTCCCTGTGAAGGGTACCCTCCCATATAAAAGCTCATACAGTAGAATGCCTACAGCCCACCAATCCACAGCACTCCCATAGCATTCACCTTTGATGATTTCTGGTGCAAGATATTCAGGTTTGCCCACAAAGGAGTCGGTGGGGACACTCATGGGCTCGATCACAAGCTGTGGAAGTGGAATGGTTCGGCGGGACCGTTCGGATTTCCGTTCACAGGAAGTGAAACAAGAAAGTTGCCACGATGGTTGGAGACAGAAAGGATGAATGCGGTTGGAAATCTCTGGTTGCCACAATCTGTAGATGATTGGTTCAGTAGCACCGGATTTACAGTGCATCTAACAGATGAGTTGAAGTCTGAGAGCATGATGTGTCCGTCTTCACCAACCAAGATGTTTTCAGGCTTCAAGTCTCTGTAAATCACTCCAAGCATGTGAAGGTACTCCAGTGCTAGAACAACTTCAGCAACATAGAACCTGCACGGTTTTAGTATTCAAGGATTAAGAAGATAGAGTGCTACATGTTTTTCCAGTGGCTGTAAGGACGTGTGTGTAAGGGGAGTTGTTTACTATGAAGTTGTGAGTATTAATCAGTGTTTGAGACAACGTTGGGCGGCCCTGGGGTGTTTTTGGACCACCCAGCACCAAGGCTGCCTCCCTCAGACGCCTGAGCAAAATGCCATTTTTTTTATTTTAGAAAAAAAAATCTAAATAGAAAGAGGCCGCTCGCCCAGGCACCCGCCCTGCCAGCTGATCCACCCAGCTCACCGCCCCGCCCGAAAGCGGGCGGTTTTGAGAGTGCGCACTCTAGAACACTGGTATTAACTATTAAGGATTCAGTTTGGTGATAATGTATGGTACAGATTTCTTTGACTCTATTATAATTAGTTCTTGGGCAGCCTATTTTATCTCAACTTCCCAACGGCTGTGAAGTGACTAAAAATTTCTTCTGTATAAACAAACTTCAAACTATTTATGATACGAACTCCCGGGATCGTAACAATTTATGCCAACCATGTTTATTATCTGTCTAGTTCATACAATTCTAGAGGAAGGAATCATCAAACCGGTTGAAACCAGACAAGCATTTCTCTCCTATTTTGTGTAAAGCGGTAATTCTCTACGTTTCAAGCATGGATAAGTGTTCAGATTGTGGTTGAAAACCTAATTTCGTCTAGATGTGTGCAGAAATTGTAGAATGTGGATTGTAGTCCTTCACGAAAGTCAACTTTCTCTATTGAAAGTAAAACATAAACCTTTACCTGGATGCTTTCTCAGAGAAACACTTTGTCAGCTGCTTTTGACGAAGCATATGGAGATTACCACCAGGACAATACTCCATAATCAAACAAGAGTACTTATTGGTCGTTAAATTGGCATAGAGGGTAGGAAGAAAAGGATGCTCAACAATCTCCAGTATCTCCCTTTCCGTTTGAGCCCTCTGCAACATCTTCCTGCTAATCAAGCGCTCCTTATCTACAACTTTGATAGCAAATAAACAGCTTGTCTCAATCAGCCGAGCAACATAAACAGTCCCATTATGTCCAGACCCAACCATTCTCAACAGCTTGAAGTGTTTCAAGCTCAATTTTCCATGTTGCTTCTCACTAAGGCTTATGGCTTTCCATCTCAAATCTCCAGACATGTAGTGCCTATTATAGGCATTTGGAGTAGATGTGCTTGGATAGCTTTCTCCACTGTAGCTTGTCGTGCTGCTGCATTCACCAATGGTGCTATTCTTTGAGCTCTGAGAGCTACTTCCCTTTTCCACTGATCTTGACCTTTCATCCTCCGAAATATCTTTTGTTGCCATCTTCTTTCTGACAAACTTTTTGACTAACAAATCTAGTTTCGCAGGACCCAACTTTGATCCTTTTACTATCTCGACGCTTACATTATGATTCCATGATAAAGAAGTGAACCTGGACTTGTCCTGGACAGAACTCTTACCTGGGATTGGAAGTATCTTGCATGACTTTGAAACTTGCTTATCAGGAATCATACCACCAATAGATGAATTTGGCAACTCTAAGGTCTCTTCAGACTCTGGTCCATCCCTAGTCTCAAAAGTAGCCACAGTTCCTGATTCAGTTTTAGCACTCTGTAGTGAAATATCCTTCGGAAAAACAATAACTTCTTCCTTTTTCACAAATACTTTGGCTAAATGTTCATATTCAAGTGCCTTTGTAGACAATTTCGACGAGACTCTTTTCGGTCCTACAGCCTTGTGTAATTTCATGATAGCTCCTGCTTCTGAAGTTGTTGTGCTGCAACTTCTTTTCTTTGCAGCCGCCATCTCTGATGCTTGAGAGATGCACAGCCCTCTCAATGCTCGTTTCAAACTCATGGAATCTGAAATTCCAATGGTCAAAACTTGAGGAGACAGAGATCTCACTGGTCTTTTCATCGCAGTTCTATTTGCGAAGCGTCGTCCACGAAAACTCCCCCCATCTATGGCATGAAACAGTTTGTTAATGTCCTCCTCAATTGGCTTCTTCTTCTGCTTCCAAGGAGGATGCTTCACTGTACTTCCACTGATCTGAGATTCAGAACAGGGTGTTTCCGAACTGACCCGCAACAGTTCCGAACTGACCCGCAACACACTCAAGGTCATCCGGTCGTCTGCTTCAACTGTGAAACTATACAAAATTATAGGAGAGGACCGATCAAGCAAGTCAAGATTTTAATCTGTGGCTCATTGAATGAACTTCAGTGGAAACATTCTTATTACAGCATATATGCAGTGCAGGATTAGCTATATATTCTCCAGAAATTCATCGAATGTGAAAGCAAGAACTAAACTTCCAAGGCATCCCTATGTTTGATTTGATCAAACATATGTAAATACAAGTATATATAAAACAAAAGCCCACTTGAAAATGAAAGACAGAAACTGATCAAAAATCCCATTTATTCCTGCTGTTTCCTTCATTTTCCGACAGCTATAGGGAAACATCAAGAACATGGACCACTTTTCTTGATTACTCATTAAATTTAAGTAATCAAGAAAGTAAACAAATGTGATCAACCTAAAACAGCTAAGCATTTTAACATACAGGATATGCACGAATGAACGACTGCGCAGAAGGTACCAACCAAATATGAAAAACACCAATTGCCAGGGCACGCGAAGCTTGCCCAATCAAAAACTTCAGAACTGGAGGACAGAAAAGAGCAAAAGCAGAAAACAAGGTGAAAAGGAAGTTGCAAAAGCAAAGTCCCACTCAATATATGTACATACATAACCCCACAGTAGGAAAAAAAAAATCTTTTTTCCCTCTTCCTCGAGAACCAGTAAGAGCCTGTTTAAATTGCAAATTAAATGAAAGGAACCAAAAGGACAGCCCGTTGAAGTAAATCACGAGAATTGTCAATTGTGTAGTCCCAGTCCCACTACTTTTTTGAACTGATCCTAAACCGGAGGAAACACCATGGCTGGCGGTTGAAGAAATTGAATAACAGAGACATATCACCATCAATTCAGCTTCTTGAACTCTTTCCCACATGAATTTGTTCCAAACCAACTCAAGGGCCTTCCATAGTGATTGTAATGTTCGATTTCTCCAAACTTCAACATCGGACAGCATGTGTTGGGTTGTTTTTCCTTTCCTTTTGTCCAGACCAAAATCATTGAGCATCGGGTCGGGTAGTAACAATAATTTGGCCCGCCGGCCCGCCATTTATTCTCCTTCATTGGGCAATAAAAGGTAGCCTTCAATGAAATAAAGCTGTTCAATTCCAATTTATGTGTTGCATAAATTCGAACATTATGAGCATATATTTTGACTGAGGTGTCACAAATTTATGCATACATTATGAATTAAATTCCACTGCATTCCTATTGGTCCACGTAGACACCGATTTTTTTTATAGGTAATGCCGCTAATAAAATTTGAATACGTGACGTGAGAGTGTAATTATCATTCTCTTGACCACTAAGTCAACCCTTCTTTGATATATAGATACCGATTACACCTATTATATAATCAACAAGAGCCGAGTTGCGTAAATGGCTTTTCAAAAGAATTTACCGGAAAGCGAAAAACCCTAGCGAAAATTCTGACCAAATCCCGTTGTAAATATTCACCTGAAACAAGTATGAAAATCGATCTACCGGAAAGGGAGCCGAACATGGTAGTGGATCCTAATCCTGCCACTCTGAAGGTTAAGAATAAAGATAGTTCGATTGAGTTCCCTATATCTGTGGAATTGGGAAGCTGTCAAGAAGCAGGAATCAAGTCGATGGAAGATACGAAGGTTTCAACCCTCAATATCAAGGGAACTTTTCTGCAAGGTTTACAAGGCGTGTACCCTCGGGTTCAGTTTTAAGGTTTACATGCTAAGCCTATAATCCTCTGTGAACAGGATGTTACTCATGGAATCATTGATGGTATACCTTCCATATCCTTTTCATCTGAAGTGCATCGCAAGATAACAGAAAATCTGGAATTTAGTCTTATCCTTAAATCTTTGGGTAGGACTTTTAATTACAGAACTCTTTATCAGAAACTTATGGACCTGTGGAAACCTCAAGGAAATATCCATCTGATGGACTTAGCGGAGGGTTTTACACAGTTAAAATTAGATGGAGTTGCGGATTATACTAAGATCCTCACGGATGGTCCATATCAGATTCTCGGACATTATCTGAATATTCACCCATGGGAAAGAAATTTTAATGCTGAAGAATGAAAGCTGTCATCTATTTCTATCTGGTTGCGGATCCCTGATTTACCTCCTGACTTCTTTCAAGAGGATCTTTTAAGAGCAATAGTATCTCTCATTGGTAGCTTCCTTAAAGCAGATGATAATACTAAGCAGGCAGAAAGGTGTCAGTTTGCTCGAGTGACTGTGAAATTAGACCTCAGTAAGCCTCTAATTCCGAACCTATATATAGATGGCATTGTCTATGCTGTGCAGTATGAGGATCTGTATAATATATGGTTCGGATGTGGTCATTATGGACATAAAAATGGAGGTATGTACTTCTGGAATTAAAGGGGATAACAGCCAGGGAAGTTCAGGAAAAATTACAGAACCCTCGGTGGACACATACTATTTTGAGGAGGGAACAACTGGGGACGAATATGTTATATGGAGAGTTGAGTGACATAAGGGTTCAGAACCTAGGAAACTGGAGTGACCTTGTATCTAGAGATGCTCAGAATGATATTAATAAGGACAGTAAGAAGGAAGGTATGAATTTGAATTCACAGCATAATGATCGTAAACCTGCTTTGGCAGATCATGGCCCGTAGTTAATGGTTGAAAAAAGAGGAAGGAGAGTGCAGAATTCACTGAACTGGTCTAACAGAGGAAATGGGAAAGAAGCAGTGGACATAAGTAAAAATGCAGTAGGAACTCAAAGCGTGGAGTTTGGAAAGCGTCCAGGATACTCTGCTATAAATTGGGCCAGGACAAGTAGGTTTGCAGTGCTAGCGGAATATCAAATGAAAAGTCTTACAAAGCAGCCAAATTCGGTCGAAACTTCCAATCCTTTTAATTTTGAAGTTTCTAAATTTGATACTGACTTTCCGGTACTTGCAGGTTCTAATCAGCTAAACAAGCGGTAAACTGTGAAGCCCACAAAGGAGCCACATTATAAACCTGTCACTAACAAGTGCCAACAACAAGAAACTTCCCAAATCATTATCTGGGATAAATCTTCGTCACAAGATGTCAACTGAACTATTGGTAATTCTAATCTGGTGCAATAGGAAGAAGTCCCCAATTTGGATCAACCCACAGCTTCGATATTTTCATCAAGTATACCCTCAGAGCTAGAACAATCGGAGGATCATTCTGTTGTTAATGTACCTCATCCAAATGGACTTAAAACTGCCCCTTCATTATACAATGGGGAGATTGATCCTGGCCCTCAGGACACATCAGGTTTTTATGTGGGAAGACTAAACCTCCTTCAAATGCATCCTTGGACTTAGATCTTACAGAAGATATGCAACACAACCATTCAGGTGATTTAGAAATACCTGTGGCACAAGAAACTAAGATAAATGCTATTGGTATTTGAAAAATCAGGTTACGCATCCACAATTTTCTACGCATCTGTTTTAATGTCTATACGTCTATTTAGCTGGAATTGCCAAAATTTGGCTAATTCTATGACTCTAGCTACTTTTGACAATTTTGTAAAGTTATATAAAATAGATGTAGCAATGATAATAGAATCTAAAATTAGTGGAAATGAAGCTGATAGAATTGTACGTCTGACTTGCTTTCCATTTTCACATCGTATTGAATCTGTTGGTTTTGAAGGAGGCATTTGGATTCTCTGGAAAGCAGGGATAAAGGTTCAGGTTTTAGATAATAATTGGCAGTACCTGCATACTCGCATTACTGTATCAGATTCTATGTCTTTTATATGTGCGACTGTTTATGGTAGTCCTTAGGCATTGACCAAACGGGAGTTGTGGCCTGCCCTTCAGGGTTTGGCAGGAAATATTTCCCAACCTTGGATCCTGCTGGGGGATTTTAATGCTTTTCTAGATTCTAAAGAAAAATTAGGAGATAAGCCCTCTAAGGGGTGTCCACATTTCCAATCCCTAATTCGTACTTCTAGTCTGGTGGATGCAGGTTTTACAGGTTCTAGGTTTACTTAGAGGCGAGGAACTTGTTTTGAATGTCTTGATAGAGCGTTACATAATCAGACAACAATTCCCTACTTTGAACATATATCAGTCAATCATACAGCAAGATTATCCTCGGATCATTGTGCTCTCATTGTTACATTACTCAAATCTCAAGAAGAGCTGTCTAGGTCATCCACTTTCTGATATCTAACGTGCCAGGAGTTGCACCTAAATTGGAATCAGTGGCTACAAAATTTGTGGAATACCGAGTGTACTTATAAGGATTCTATGTCAAAATTTACAGCTCTGATAGAAGAGTGAAAAAGGATCTTTGGTGATCTCAATATGAGGAAAAGACAGATCCTTGGTAGAATTGAGGGAATTCAGCATATGCAAGGACAGAGGTTACATCCTGGTCTTCGAAAATTGGAATACAAACTCTGTTTGCAACTAGAGTAAATCCTTTCTCAAGAATTTGAACTCAGACTCCATAACAAAAAGGCAGCATGGTCGGTAAATGGGGATAGAAATACAAAAGCCTTTCACTCAATGCATAGAACAAGGAAGAGTCTGAATGTAGTGCAGAAAATTCACTATTGAATAGAACCTGGTCCTCGGATAAGGCTCAAATTACGTGGGAGATATCAGGATTCTATACCACCCTGTATCAAGAAAATGGACATCAACCAATTTTACCTTATCCGGTGGCAAATTTATTCCCTATTATGTTTGTCTATTCTTCAGGGCTCCTTACTCAAAAGGTGACAGATGAAGAAATAAAGTAAGCTGTATTTGATATGGATGGTCAGAAAGTTGCGGGACCAGATGGGCTAAATCCATCCTTCTATCAGCATATAATTGGGATCTGGTAGGTCCACCACTCTGTAAAATGGTGCAGGATGCTTTTGATTCGGGTCGGATGGACCCCATTTTGAATAAGGGAGTAATTGTTCTAACTTCGAAAATCAAGCCTCCAACTAAGGTAGCACACTTTAGGCCGATTACTTTGATTAATGTAGGAGCTAAGGTAGTAACTAAGTTCATTGGAAATCGGCTGGGTAAGATTATGTCTGAGTTGACTTTGTTGACACAAACCAGCTACATTAAAGGACGACATATAGTAGAGAATATAGCAGCTGTTCAAGAGGCTATACATGTGATTCATGGTCCAAAGAAAAGGAAGAAGTGGATGGCTATTAAGGTAGATTTGTCAAAAGCATTTGACACGCTTCAGTGGGATTTCATTAATGATACTCTAAGCCAAACAGGTATCCATCCCTAAGCTCAACAATATTATCTTAAATTATTCGGAGAGTTGTAGTATTCAAGTATTATAGAATGGTACAAAAGGAGACAGCTTCAAACCTTCCAGGGGAGTGTGTCAAGGTGATCCAATCTCCCCATATCTATTTGTGTTGTGTATGAAGAGGCTTTCTCATTTGATAAATGCTGCTGTGAATGAATTGCGATGGAAACCTATGGTATTTAGTACTAAGAAATTTCAGCTGTTTCATATTATGTTTGCTGATGATCTTATTTTGTTTGGAGAAGCATCTACTGACCAGGCTCAAGTTATCCGTGAGATTTTGATGGTCTTTGCTTCATACTCTGGATTACATATTAATGAGCAGAAATCGAAAATTCTTTTGCCGGACAGCCTTCATCAAACTGTGAAGCAAAATATCTGTGATGTATTGAAGATTAAGCAGGCAACTAGTTTTGGTAAGTACTTAGGGAAAACAATTTACAAAGGTAGAGCAAGCAGAATGCATTTCTCAGAATTAGTCAATAAGATTAGAAACATAGCAGCTTCCTGGAATGCTAGGAGAATATCCATGGCAGATAGAAGTATTCTATGTAAAACAGTTCTGGGAAGTCTGCCTACATATGCCATGCAATCAACCATGCTACCCAAATCCATAACTGATGAAATAGACAAGATCACTCGGTCATTCCTATGGGGAGATAGGCCAGGAGAACGTAAGGCACACAAAGTTGCATGGACTTCAATCTGTCAGCTTAAAGACAAAGGGGGATTAGGCATTAGAAAGATGCAAGATCATAATGTAAAATGTTGCACTATTTCTCAAACTATTCTGGGATCTCATCTCCCCACAGCCAAAGCTTTGGAGACAACTCTTTATTGCTAAGTACAATCTACAACATGTGAATTTGGTAACCGGCCTTCCAGTTAGAGCGGGGTCTCCACTTTGTAAACAGTTGCAAAGAATCTGGTACATCCTTATTTCTGGCACTAGCTGGCAATTGGGTGATGGTCATACATGCAAGTTTTGGACTGATAAATGGCTCTCTTTGGGAATAATCTTATCGAACTAGGTAAGGTCAATTGAAATTGTTAATCTTAATGCACTAACATGTTCTTTTGTTCTACCTGCAGGGGAATGAGATTTAGCATATATGAACACACTTGTTCCTCCACAGCTGGTGCAAGAAATACAGGCTACTCCTCCGCCGTGTAGCTCAACAGGAGCAGATCAAATCATCTGGAGACATTCTGCAACTGGAGAGCTCACGGTAGCTACAGCGTATAACCAAATTGCATTATAATACTGGGGCCCAAAACATGTATCTGGAATACAATATGGAAGCTTCAGGTTCCAGAGAAGGTGAAACTGATCATGTGAAAAATAATGAGGAATGGACTATGGAATAACCAAGAAAGGAACAGGCTAAAGTTTTCTGGTAGTCCTAGATGCCACTTATGTGAAAAGGATGAAAGTACTTAGCATATTCTGCGAGATTGTTACCGTAGCTGTCTGGTTTGGAAGCAGCTGAATACATCATTGCCGGATTACTTCTGGGAGGAGGTGCAGGCACAAAACTAGGTACAAAATAATTTGTCTTCTGATTTATTGCAGGGGGAGATCAAATGGAGAACCTGGTTTGCACAAACGTGCTGGTACATTTGGAATGCGCGTAATGCAGAAGTCTTTCAGGAAGCAAAATTGGAGATCTCACGCCTGGTGTTCAAAATTAAAGCAGTGGTCTATGAAACTCACAGAGTGCTCAAAATATAGTCCAGTAAGCAGTTGGCCAAACAAAGCTATTTGCATTTTTCTCAAGGACAGATCAGAACAAGAGGTGAATCAACTCATGATGCTCGATCTTCTCATAAACTTGGCTTTAGTCAGAAAGGGGAACAATTATATTTCCATCGAACCGATGGAGCTGTCTCCCAGTACACTTCTAAAGCCGGAATTGGAGGAGTAATTCAAGATAGTAAAGGAGACTCCTTAGTAGCCTTCTCGAGTAGAACAGGAAGTAGTAATGTGCTCCAAACGAAACTTCTGGGCATAATTCATGGCCTTGAGGTAGCTGTTACATTTGGATTCAGAAATTTGGTGTGTTATACGGATTCTAGAATGGCTCTGGAGACCATCCATTTAGACCGATATGGGTTAATTAAAAAAATAGAGTTTTAATGGGAAAGGGTTTCTTCGGGAGCACTCATTTGTACTGCCAGCTCTTATGCCTGAAGAGTATCTTAAACCTCCACTCTCAAGGCTCAACACAAAAAATAATATCACTTGCTAAATGGAGCAAAATATCACCACTCACAGCACCAATAATTCCTTGAAAATATGGTCCACAATAAGTAAGAATGAATTGACGAAGTCTGCCAACAAATATAACAAGAACCTAAACTCCCCCAAAAAACAAATAGAACAAGAACCCCCACCTCATAAAAAAAACAAGAACCCCCACCTCGATTTTATGGCGGATTCTATGCTGCTATGAAATTTGATGAAAACCTTTGGCTGCTGCAATGAAGAATGAATCGACAAGTAACGAAACCCATCTGCTGCTGTCTATAAAGACTGAGTTGGGCTGAAATTTCGGGTTCCGGTAATACCCGAACTACAAAACCCGATACCCGGACTTGAATTATTCGAGTCTGGATTTTAATACTCGTACCCGTATATATACCCGTTACCTGTCGGGTATTGGGTTTGGGTCCAGGTCCGGGTCGGATCTGGGTAAACCTCATACTCGCGAGTTTTTTGTGCAACCCTAAATACTATACACACATTTACTTCCTTCCCAATAATACTGTACATGCTTTTAGGAATTCTTGTGGCTGATCAATCCAATTGGGTGCACATTTTTTTCAATTCGGTGCCCTTGAACATATTGGTACAATCAATAAAATTGAGAAAGAACAATATGCCTTAACATTAACAAACTAGAATGCTGAGGATTAACATTACAATCTGCCAAAAAATATGTTTTGTTTCATGAGGATTATTTGAAATGCTAAAAGCGTCGGCAATGATACTCGCAGAAAGCGACGGCGATAGAGGCGGACGGCCATCCGCTCTTGCTGAGCAATCCTCTGAGGGATCTGGGCGAGATGACCGACAAAACATTGAAGCTGTTGAGTGGAATCTTGTTGGCGCAAAGGGCAAGCGTGCCCAGAATAAGCAACATGGGAATCAGGGCACCGCTCCTTTGAATCAGAAGGTGAGGACATCAAAGCTTCCTCCTTTTATTGAGAAAATTAGGGCAAACCCGATATTGCTATATGTATCGAACTTACCGTTTGAATGGAATGATCAGGACATATGGAAATTCTTTGATGCATATGCTCAAGTGAGTGATGTTTTTGCTCTAGTTAAAATGGAAGCAAATGGGCGTCGATATGGATTTGTTCGATTTGTGAAAGGTACGAACCTTGAGGAGATTATCAATAAGGTGAACGGGGTGCGAATTGGCAGTAATAAACAGTTTATTAACAGGGTAAGATCGGCTGAGGAAGTTAACATTTCGAAACCTAGAACGAGTTCTCAATTGCAGACATCCTCTGCAAATGCGAGTGGTGACAGCGGTATGCAGACCGTAGAACCTGTGGCAATTGTGAAATTCCTACCCACAGTCGAGGAATCGTCGTGGTTAAACACTTGCCTAGTTGTCTTCCCATCTCCAGTTCTAGACTTGAATACAGTGAGGAAAATCCTCCAGACCCAAGGATATAAGGACGGGTCTGCAGTGCGATTGGAGGGTGGTGAAATTCTGATACGACTCCATTCCATTACTGACCAGTTAAAGCTGCTAAGTCATAAGAATACAATTGAACTGCTCTATATCTACAATATACGTCCGTGGAAATTTGTGGATGGTAAAGTAATGAGACCTATCTGGGTGAGAGTTAGAGGAGTTCCCCTGCACTGCTGGTGCGCTCGGTTTTGCACTGAAATCTGTGAGAATATTGGAAAGGTGATAAAGTTGGATGAAAAAATGATTGGAAAGCAAGAAATGCAATTTGGGAGAGGACTGATTCACAACAAATTGTCAACAGTTATTTGAAGGTTGATACAGATTCTGGCACATTCATGGTGAAAATCGATGAGGAACCGCAACGTACTAAAGGTGTATGGGGGAAAGGAGAATATACAACCTGAGCTAAGACCTCTAATTCTGTGGAATGGCCGGTTCTGAATAAAATCTCAGGCCCCCTGGAGGTCCATATTCCTAAAGCTAGTACTACCTCGGAGGAAATCAGCCTTCTTGAGAAATCTAAAAGTGCAGAAATGATCCAGGAACTGTGTAACCTGGCTAGAAAGCAGGTGGCAGTCGATAAGGACTTATCAGGCCCTAACACTACTACACCGAGTAAGCAGCTAAACACAAGTTTGAGGCCTATATCACCCCGATCATCTCCAGCAAAAACATCCTCAGGAAGCCAGAAAGTGCTCCCTGCAGCCCGCAGCCAGTCCTCTTCTGATATGAACACCCCGCTCAATTCCAAAGTGTTTGTCAGTGATCCATTGGACAGTGATCCATTTAGTCTGGAGCCCTTTATTGACATGACTCAAAATACACTAGAGGCTGCGGCTACAGGCCTGATAGTAGCTGCTCAAAGATTTGATGAAAAATTGAAAGAACATACAGGTGCAATTCAAGCCTCTATTCAGGGTACTTGAGAGGAGACAAATAAAATCTGGGAAACAACTAAGTTATTGGGAGTAACATCACCCTCCTCTACCTCTGAGTGTGAAATCCTGAAGAGATTGGGAAAGCTCGAAAACTCAACCTCAGAGTTATACCAACGAAAGCTGAAAAAGTGCCGTGCGAAAAAAGTTTCTACGTAAGGACAATGAAGATAATGTCTTAGAATATCCGAGGTCTCGGTACAACAGCTAAAAGACGTTCAGTTAAGGATCTGATCAGACAGAATCATGTAGATTTTTTGTGTCTTCAAGAAACGAATATGAAAGGATGACTAGAAGTAAATGCAAGAGGTTGTGACCTGATGATAAGTTTGATTGGATGCATATGGACTCTCTTGGGAGGTCTGGTGGTCTGCTCTGTATGTGGAGAAGGGACAGATTCATCCTTACCAGCTCATATGTTGAGGAGAACTTTATGGCAGTCATTGGAAATTTTGGCTCGGACTGAGAGGTTATCAAAATAATCAATGTCTATGCTCCTTCCTCAAAGCAAGGAAAGAGAGAACTGTGGTCCAAACTGGCTAGCCATGCGACTGATCCTGGAGTAAAGTGTGTATGTATTGCAGGAGACTTTAACGCAATTAGAATCCCTCTGGAGAGAAAGGGTCAGGCTGCTCCAAACAGGAAATGAATTGATGACTTTGATTCTTTTATTGTCTCATGCAGGTTGATAGATCTACCTCTCCAAAATCACAAGTAAACTTGTATCAGTGGCAATGGGTCGAGCTTCAGCAGAATAGACAGATACTTACTGACTGAGAGTTGGACAGATAAATGGTCCTCATGCATTCAAATCCCTCTACCTAAAGGCTTGTCTGATCATCGACCTTTGCTGTTAAAAGATGAAGATATCAACTGGGGACTAAAGCCTTTCATACTTTGAATTGTTGGAGCAATGTGGAAGGTTTTAAGGAGTTTGTGCAGTCAGCATGGGAATCTATGCATGTGACAGGTACAAAGGCTTATATACTGCATCAGAAGCTGAAAATGCTCAGAGAAAAATCGAAAGTCTGGAACCGAGAGGTATTCGGCCATATTGACAGACAACTGGAAACCTTGTTGAGGCAAGCAGATGAACTGGATATTATTTTAGAGGAAAGAAGCTTGACAGAAACTGAGAACCAAACCAGGTTGTTAAATAAAGAGAATCTGCACAAGACTCTGCTGAATAAAGACCAGCTATTATTTCAGAAAGCTTGATCCAAATGGATCACTGCCAGCGATGGAAATACGAAATATTTCAATGCCAGAGTAAAGAATAATCATAGATGCAATACTATTAGTGGCCTCCAAGTTGGGGACAGCTGGTGTGACGACGTAACAGAGGTGAAACAAGCAGTTCACTCCCACTTTCAAAGACAGTACAATGATGATAAATGGAGCAGGCCTGAATTGAGTATTGATCCTCTGCTCACAGTCTTTGAAGAAGAGAACACAATGCTAACTGAGCCTTTCTATGAGGAGGAAATCAGTGATACAGTTAAGAGTTGCTCTCCAATGAAAAGCCCTGGTTCTGACGGCTTCAACTTTTTCTTTATCCAGAAGTATTGGGATATTATGAAAGCGGATTTTGTTGCTTTCATCAGAGAGTTCTACAGCACAGCTAGAATCCCTAAATACATGGCTAGTACCTAGATCACTCTAGCTCCAAAAGCCTCTTCTCCTCAGACTCTAGACCACTTCCGTCAGTGAGTAGCGGCTACAAAATACTCTCAAAGCTACTAACTTCGTGCCTGAGCAAAGTAATGGCCAGAATCATAGCTAAGGAGCAGACATGCTTCCTGAAAGGGCGACAAATTCTTGATGGTGCTAACTTAGAAGTGGATTTTGCTAGGCATTTTACACAATTAATTGGGAGTTTTTGTATGCTATGCTCAAAAAATTTAGTTTCTCAGAACGGTGGACTCAATGGATGGCAGGTTGTGTATCCTCTGCTCACATGGCTGTTCTAGTAAATGGCAGTAGCTCCGGGGACTTTAATTTGAGTAGAGGACTGAGACGAGACTGCCCACTATCACCCCTTCTGTTTTTGCTGGTGGCTGAAGGATTAGGGCTACTGATTAAGCGAGCTTGTGCACTTGGACAGCTCACGGGTGCTCAGATTGGCAGCCTTAAAATCACACATTTGCAGTACGCAGACGACACACTAGTCTTAGCTGAGGGGACAGAATCTGAATTTTTTTCTAGTGCAGACCTTATGGTGCCGAATTTTGCCTTATGGTGCCGAAATCTATTATTGACCGTTGGATCTGCGCTTCAGTGGCCGAGATCATTTCACTTAAGTTTTTAAGTGAAATGGTCTCAACCGTTGAAATACACATCCAACGGCCAATAATAGATTTCGGCACCATAGTGAGTGTTCGACACCATAAGATCTGCACCAGAAAAAAATTCGATAGAATCTAGTGTATTTATCATCAAGACTATACTGCAGTCTTTTGAACTGATCTCTGGACTATCTGTGAATTATACAAAGAGTCAATTGCTTGGCCTAAATATTCCTAGCTCCTGTCTGGAGATGTATGCGAGCAGTCTTTATTGTTCGACTGCCTCATTTCCATTTGCCTATTTGGGTCTGCCTATTGGACACAACCCATGGCGTACAAGAATGTGGGATTCTCTGATAGAAAAGGTGAAAAATAAGATACAGAAGTGGGATACAAGATTCTTAAACTTTGCGGGGCGGATATCATTACTAAAGTCCTCCTTGTTGAACACGCTTGTGTACTACATGTCCATATTTAGGACCCCTAAAATGGTGGCTAAGAACTTGCAGAAAATTCTGAGCAGATTCTTATGGAGTAGCTCAAGTTCTAGTCACAGGCCTATCAAATGGGTAAAATGGAAAACAGTCTGCTTGGATATGAGCCTGTGTGGTCTTGGAATCAGAGACCTGATGAAAATGAATATCTCTTTGTTGGTGAAATGGTTATGGAGGCTGCAAACTCAGCCAGATTGCCTCTAGTGCAAATTATCAGTGAAAAGTATCTGGACAGTAATGATCTTCTGGCAGACTTTGAATTAATCACAGCTCCGGATAATATGTCCAAACTATGGACAGATATGGATAGAAGCTACATCTTCAGAGTGGTTTCACCCTTTTCTGGCGAACGAATTGGACAGGGGAAGGAAGCTTGTCTATTCAGTTTCCTGACCTATATAGGTTGGCTAATCACAAAAACCTGAAGCTTGCGGAGGCCATCATGCAGAACACTCCAGCTATTTCCTTCAGGCGAAATCTCAGAGATTGGGAAAGTGAAAGACTGATCCTTATGCTAACTGCAGTAGCTGAACACAGCCATCTCACTGAACTCCCAGATAAATGGCACTGGATGGCTGGCAAGGATGGAACTTTCTCTATTGCTTCGGCCTATGAACTGCTGGTACGTGAGGAGCCACAAGACACGGTTGTGATGGAGCAGAAGCTGCATCTCTCATGGTGCAAACTGCCCCCCAGAAAAATTCAATGCTTTGTATGGAAGCTCCTACAAAGCCGTCTGCCAACAACTAATAATCTGCAGCAGAGGGGTGTGAACATCAACACCTCCCATAGGCACTGTGTATTGTGTGCAAATGCAAACGAAAGTGTGGAGCACTTATTTTTTGACTGCTCTCAGGCTCGGGCGATCTGGAAATAGATATATGAGTGGCTGAAAGTTAAGCAGGTGGAAAAAACAGAGCCGTTGGACCATCTTCAAGATCACATGAAGCTGGTGAAAGGAAAATCCAGTTGCAAAATCTAGAAAGCCATTTGGATGTCTACTGTTTGACACCTATAGATGGACAGAACTTGCGTGACATTTGATGGTGAAGGCACTCCGAACACGGTGGAAAGCATCAAGCTGTCAATGTGGTATTGGCTTATGGCACATAAACTTATTCCTCCTTCTGCCACTACCTCTGGCTGGCTGCTAACCCCTCTGCATTGTATTAGCATAAATGCCTGAATATGTGTTTAGTTTAGCCCTTACGATTAGGCCTGTCCAAATTTTCCCGACGGTACCGGTACTACCGGGACCGGTATCGGTAAAGGGTACCAATCGGGTGCCAGTTCCAGTACCGGTACCCCATACTAGTACCAGTTGTTAACCGGTACCGGTACCGATCTAGCCTGGTACCGGTACCGGGTACCGGTCGGGTTTTCTGTGTTTTACACTTTGACTTAAGTCTTCATTCATTCATTTCTCTTATTTCTCATTTCACCAGACACATCTTTTCTTCCCGTCGCGTCCCATTTGTGTGTGACCTCTGCCCCATCGCGTCCGCCGTCCAGCGTCCTCCGCCGTTCTCGTCATCGACTGGCAACCCGCGTCATCCTTCTCTCCCCTGCTCTCACGTCATTTAGGGTCGCAATTATAGAGGTAATTTCGAATTTAGGTTT
>JAOYMZ010051324.1:0-13970 GCA_025802335.1 Pinguicula primuliflora | reverse complement strand
TTTGATCTTCTTCAGCTTTTTGAATTAGCAAGCAAATGTACGGCTGTATTGTGTTGTCGGGTGGCTCCATTGCAGAATGCAGGAATTGTTGACCTGGTAAAGAATAGGACTGATGATATGACTCTTGCCATTGGAGACGGTAAGCACCATTGCATCTGATTCAGCAAAAAAAATCTGATTCAACAAAACTAATAAAAATCCAAAAATGAAGGGAATAGCTAGAATGTAACACATCAAGCTGGCCATCAAATACAACTCTTTATCTTCTCCTTCATGTCTCTCTGGTGCCAATGATGTCTCAATGATTCAAAAGACTGATGTTGGTATTGGTATCAGTGGACAAGAAGGTAGGCAAGCTGTCTTGGCTTTTAGGGTTCTCTTTCACCTGCTTCCGGACTGAACTTGAGCTGAAGGAATCTACCGTTTCTCTCTTCTCTTGCTGCTCCGCCGATCCCCCTTTTCTCAGGATGCTGGTTGAATGAAGAAATGAAGGTGTTAGGGTTTGTGAGTTAATTTACAGCAACGTGTGCTTTATTTTGGGCTTGGGCCAAAATGTACACATCTTTGGGTTGAGGCCTTACTCAATTCAACCGTTAAAAGATTCAACATAAATGTTATTGGTCTTGACGTGGATGTACGGTTATTGGAATGGAATCAAACCAGGCTTCATTTGGGAAATTTTAATTTTACAACATTCCTTTATCTGTTAATTAACATTTCATCAGTGAATCAAATTAAAAAACAGTTTTCTAAGGCCATGTTTTGCAAAAATTGTTTTATTTGATACTTATTAAGGCCATGTTTTAGAACATGTTATTATTTTTAGAATGTTAATGCTAGGCGTACCGAAATGAATTCGGTAAGACTAGTATTAAATACTTACAAAATTAGCTTTAAGATTTAAACAAAAATTAGGCCAGTTCTGGAAATCTCATGTCTAATATGTTTACCAATTAGTCATACATTTTCATTTTTGCACTCATTATATACTATTAAAATCTACATTTAATAGAACTAGGTTAATACCCCTGGCTAAAGCCACGACCCGTGTTTTGAATGTATTAAACTCATAAAATGAAAATTATTTAATTGGTTATAAAATAATTAAAGTAGATACTTATTTTAGCACTGTCATAATGAATATTTCAGTATAAATACAGTTACAACAATATTTCAGTATAAATAGAACATTTATTCAGTCGTAGGATGCGATTCTACATAATGTCACATACGTTTGTCCATGATTAAACAGTGGAGTGCAGAAGTCAACCCCTACATACCATGCAAATTGCCCCTTTACTTTATTAATCGTCATTGTGTATGCTAAAGTTGAAGGTTCAGTTTGGACCAGACCAGATCAAACCGCGTCCAGTCCAAACCGAAGCCGCATGGTCCGGTGCAATTTCGGACCATGCAGCCCGCGGTCCAGTGGACTGCAAACCCGACCCGATCCGTGTCGGGTTCTTTAAAAAATTTGTAAAAATATTTAAAAAAGAATTAAAATTATATTAAAATTCTAAAAAATATTTAGAAATAAGATAAATTATTACAAAATACTTACAATTTTCGAAAAATACATACAAATCAAATATCTTCTTCGTTAACAAGATTATCGCTTCTCCTATTGTCTCGCTTCCAATCTCGGATGCAAGACAAGACTTCAATCATTTTAGAAGTCAAACACGTTCTCCTATCGGTCATAATGAGTTTGGCGGTGCTAAACGCTGACTCGGATGATACGGAAGATGCTATAGTGGTTGGTAAATCCCGAGCTAAAATCAAAAGTACTGGGACCTCCATCGAACGAGAACTTCACCACTTCAAGATGTCAAAAGGCAATTTTTTTGGCCGAAGTGTCAAAGCTTGAAGGTATTGTTGTAGTTCGTTTTCAAGCATCATGGATTGTGACGATTGTGATGGTTTTGCCTCGGATGTCATCGCCAGACTATCTCTACCCAGTCCTTTGCCATTGAGATCAAACATATCGACCTCCGGTAATTGAGTCTCATCGTAATCATCTTCTTCAACACTTGGGTCTCTCCATGTACCTAACACTTAATCATACTTATGGAATACTAGTTGCAAAGTTAGTTGAACTTCTTGGAATTTATTCTTATAATCCATCTCCACAATCGACCCACTGTAAGCAAGACCCTTTGACAACCCGATTAACTTTCTAGTTGGATCTAATACCATAACATAATAATATAAGAAGGAATATCCAACCAATAATCATTGAATTTAGCAATCATAGGTTGAACAATACAACTAAGATCTTCATCATTATAACTAGAATATAATATTTTTGCAATTTTATCAATATGAAATAAAACTTGATTAGAAGTTGGATAATATGTTCCACTTAATTCATCAGTTGCATCATAAAATGGTTTTAAAAAAATGAAAAATTTGTTAAGAAGTAACTATTATCCGCAATACTAATAGACAAATTAATGCAACATATCAATGTAACTAAAACTTCTCTACTAGTTGGTTCATCGAATTTTTAAAGTGCTTACCGACCCATCCTTACCAAATTGGAATTGTGTTTGGATGCCAACGGAAGGAGTAGAGGAGCAATGTTTCTTTTGATAGTGAGTTGTCAAGGTTTAAGTGTCGCAATTAGAATCGACCTCGTAAACCGTCGGACAATATTTGTATTTAGCTCACTCCTTGTTTGTGTCATCCTCATCAATCTCCAAATCGTATGAATGGTGATCCTACACGTCGGATTTGGTCTTTGGCTTATTAGATGAAGAAGTTGAAGAACAATCCATAATGTAGAGAATTGGAGAATAATAGAGAAGAATAATGCAAAGATAGAATTGAAAAATAGAAGAATTGGAAGAATTGTTTGTAATTTTTTAAGAGAGGAAATGGGGTATTTATAGGTAAAAGAATGAATTAAAAAACAAAAAAAATTACAAAGGGTAAATTGCCGTTCAACGGCTCTAATTGTCGTTCAACGGCTCTAATAGCTGTTCAACGGCTCTAATAGTTGTTCAACGACTCTAATAGCCGTTGATAAAAATCAATCAACGGCTATAATAGCCGTTGGACTTGCAAGAGCCGTTTAGCTCTTGCAGCAACTTAGGCAGTGACATGCCGTTGGACTTGCAAGAGCCGTTTGGCTTTTGCAACCTCTCAGGCAGTGACACATGTCATTGCCTAAGTTGCTCCGAAAGCTAAATGGCCCTTGCCTAATCAAAAAAATGAAAATAGGCACAGTTTGGAGGTCCAAACTGCCAAACCATGGTCCAACAGTATGGTTTTGGACCGCCGGTTTGCATGCAAACCGGCGGCCCGTTTTTTTAACCTCTAGTGTATGTCAGACAAATGAAAAATTGTCGTCTCGTTATGTTGAAGGACAAATTTAACATAGAATTCTAAATTTTCAGTACTTTTACTTGTAAGAATCCTTGTTTCGATAATGTTGCACTTCCTATACCTAGCTTATTACCCGGCTGAAGTTACTACTTGAAATAAACATGCTAAATTCTTAAACTGAAATTAAATTATTTAATACATAAGAAATAGTTTTCCAAAGCTACAATACTTTATTTTCCTGTTTATGTTAGGATATTTAAATTCTAACTATGATGTTGCAATTTGATATATACTTTATTAGGAGTTGCATGTTTGAGTTAATCAATTTCTTGATTTCTATGCAGATTGTTTTTTTCTTCATGTTTTTGATTCAACTATTTTCTTCCAAGTGTATCCTGTTATTGTTGATACATGGCAGCACTATCATCGCGTATGATGTGGAAAATATTCTTAAAGCAAAAGTAATGAATAGTAACTCAATTTATGCAATTTTCTACCCAAAATCTAATCATGAGAAAAACATAGAGAGAAGTAAACGTGTAAGAGAGTAATAAGAATCGAGCAATGTGTAACGAACCAAAATTTACATACTCGATGAAAGTAGATGTTAATATTACTGAAGGTCCGTCATAATACAATACCGTGAAATCGTATTAAACGAACACTGCAACAAGTCATACGGAATCGTACAAGATAATTCCAAACGGTTCATAGGAGATAAATTTCAATAGAGTGCAAGAAAACTAGAATTTCAACAGTGTTGGCTGCACCCAGCCCCATCTATTGCTGCAATCTTCACTGGTGTCCCGGAAGTGCCCTACTGCGATCCCTGGTTCCCCCTGCCTAAAAATATAGGGAGAAAATACGTCCCGTGAGCTTAAAGCTCAGTAAGAAACTTACCTACGCAATTATTGAAGGTTTTAAAACATGCAAAATATGATCCTAAGCAATGAACGTGACATACTTGAATTTAAGAACATGAACCCTTTTTACCAAAAGACTATGACACGAGTACTATACTTACTGCCCGTTCAACCACAAACCCAAATCTTACCTCAACCAAACCAACTACATACTGAAACCACAACTTACATACAGGGGAGGGATCCCAAAATATTCACCAGGGGCTTCCGCCCAAAATGCCTCACGGAGATCCCGTCCCAACCACAGGGGTGCACCCAACTTCACAGGGGCTGATACCCAATATCACAGGGGTCGAAACCCAATTCACAGGGGCCGAAACCCAAACTTAACAGGGGCCATCTTGCCCAAATCCTTACTGACCGTTACAAGCCTACCACTTACATTCTGATGCATCTAGCGAAATCAATATGAGCAAGGAATTGAATCTATCCCATATGCTATTCTACATGATGAATGGAAAATTTTCTAAGTGTGGGTGGGTGATATGAACTTGTAAAGCCAATCATTAAATCCTGTAATGAATTCACTTCTCAACAAATAGTTTAAAAATAGTAAGGCTTCGAATTGAGAAGTGAACGGAAATCCGGTAGCTTAGGAAAATGTTGTTTTGGAAACCTTGAAGGAACTGAAACAAAATCCTAACTCACGACGACTTCAAATCACTAATTTTAGAAAAGAAACCGTGAACAAGATGCAATTTTTGAACACGATGCAGACAATTTATCACTACGGCAACTTGATGCAAAACGTAGGTTCAGTACCCTTAACTCCTCCCGCACACAGATCACCTAATCACAAAAGAAACAAAGGCTTGATCCCCAAGAACACAGAGTGCAAGTTGTAAACAAATTCAAGAAATTGTAAAGTGCAGAACCCGGATGAAAACCCCTAGTCTCTTCAACGACCGCATCGGGAAATTCCTTACCGAAATCACTGGTTGTTAATTTTGCTTCTGGAGATCCGAATGCCCTCTCCCCCTCTTCTCTGTTCTGCGTCCCCGCTCCCTCTCTTTCTCCCGTGTATATATAGGCATCTAAGTTATTTAAATTTAAGTTTCAATTAATCGGAACTTAATTCTAATTAAGTGAAGTCTAGTTAAACTCCCCCCTTCTTTAATTTAACATATGTACTAATACATGCCCGTGTACACATATGCACGTTTCGGCACCTTCGAAACTGGTACAACGACGTTATGAAAATCTCATACCTTACACAATGAATCTACAGCCATTACCTTTCCCAAATCAATAGGCGGGAATCCTTCACATTTGGTTTAAAGAACATTGTTACTGACTTCAAGAAGGCGGAATGCGAAAGTAGAGCGGTTGGAGGCCGCCCAGCGCCCATGGCACCTAGCTGCTCCGGCAAATACTTTTTTTAATATTTTTTAGTAAAAAATATTTTTGAATAATTTTTTATTCAACTTTTTATTAAGTTAAAAAAATCAAATACAAAAATTTTAAGACTACACTATGCTACGTCTACCGCTCATTATATAAGAGAGTGGCTCAAAAAAAATTTATGCTAAACCGGTGTGGGATAAAATTTGTGCTTCGGGCAAATATCTCACACTGGTTTGGGATGGTACGGGAAAAATGATTTCCTCTATACAAAACACCCTCCCTTCCCTTTGTAGACACCATGTGGTTGGGCAATTAGTTAAAACTTCTCATTAGTTTTTCAAACCACTATTATGGTTGGGCCATGCTCTTTTTGGTTGAGCCAAGAGCCCAACAACATTAAAAAAAGTTCAAATATTTTTTCTGGGCGGCCGCGCAGCTGGTTTACACGGGGTTGCCTTTAAGTACCTCACAATCCTCAATGCTGCATCAAGATGATCCTTTTGTGGTTTATGCATTAATTGGCTCACTACACCAACTGCGTATGAAATATCAGATCTAGTATGGGAAAGATAGATCAGTTTCCCTACTAGGTGTTGGTATCATCCACGGTCGGCCTCTAAGGCACCTTCTATCATTCTCAGACCATGATTCGACAACATAGGGGTGTCTATCGGTTTGCTTTCCAACAACCCTGTCTCAGCTAGCAGATCAAGTATGTACTTCCTCTGAGAAATATGAATCCTGAAATTGGATCTGATGACCTCTGTACCAAGAAAATACTTTAGCATACCCAAATCCTTCAATTCAAATTCTGTGAACAAGTTCTTCTTCATAGCATCAATCTCACCTCTGTCATCTCCGGAAATAATCATGTCGTCCAAGTAAATCAATAAACATGTCATATTCCCATTTCTCCTTTTCGTAAAGAGGGTATGATCTGAGTTACACTGTACATATCCCACCTTCGTCACTAATGTGAATCTCCCAAACCAATCACGAGGAGACTGCTTCAATCCATATAACACTCGCTTCAATTTACACACTTCTCCAAGACAAAATTCTTGTGAGAACCCAGGTGGTCTCTCCATGTACACTTCTTCTTCCAAGTCACCATGAAGAAAGACATTCTTGACGTCTAGCTGATATAGTGGCCAATCACGATTAGCTGCTATAGAGAAGAGAACTCGGATAGTATCGATCTTGGCCACAGGAGAGAAAGTCTCAGAATAATCCACACCGTATGTATGAGTATATCCTTTTTCCACCAACCTTGCCTTGTACTTCTCGATAGACCCGTCCGCCTTCCTTTTTATAGTGTAGACCCACTTGCCCCCCACCGGTTTCTTCCCATCTGGTAATTTCTCCTTGTCCCACGTTTTGCTTTCTCCCAAAGCATCCATCTCAGTTTTCATCGCTTTCTGTCATTTAGGTCTCAAGAGTGCTTCGTCAGTATTCCTCGAAATATCCTCGTGATATACAGCTGTCATGAACGCCTTAGCTGACACTGATTCTCTCCCCCTGAATAGATTAGCCACTGGATAACTCTGTGAGCCAGGAATATGATCTAGAGAAAACCTCTTTGCCGCAACGCCCCGCGTGTTCCGTGGTGGGAGGACATGAGTAGGCTGCACAGGAGTCGCAGGAATGTCATCTATAGGCTGCACAGAAGTCATAGACACATCTGGAGAATCAGAGTCAGCAATAACAACAGAATCAGGAATAGTTACCTCGATATCCGGAGAGTGAGAATCATCCTGGGAAGTAGACTGAGTAGGCGGGGGCTATGTGTTCTGAGCTGGAATATGTAGTGGAGCATAAGAAATCCAATCGAGTGAGCCACATTTCCCTCTCTCCCCCTGACTCTGAGATTAGGTTGACTGATAATAGAACTTTGTCTCCACGAAATCACAGTGGAGTGGAGTGTAGACTTGTCGAGAAACTGGATCAAAACATCTGTATCCCTTCTGGTAGACCCCATAGCCCATGCAGACACACTTAATAGAACAAGCATCAAATTTATTTCGATTCACTTTGGGGACATGAACAAAAACGGAACACCCAAACACCCGGGGCAATACAGTGAGATGCGATGGCACACGAAAGAATGAGGAAAGAGCTTGCAATGGAGTTTTTAGTTTTAACACCTTTGTTGGAAGGCAATTTACAAGATAGGTCGTCGTGGCCACCGCTTTGGGCCAAAATCTGTAGGCACACGAGAGTCAAATATAAGAGCTCTCGTAATCTCCAATAGAACCCGATTTTTTCTTTCAGCCACCCTGTTGTGTTCCAGAGTATAAGGACAAGTAGTTTGATGGAGAAGACCTTTTTCAGAGAAAAATTTAGACATGGAGGAGTTAACAAATTCCCCCATTATCAGTTCAAAAAACTTTCATCAACCCTCCAAATTGAGTGTGACTCATGCGGAAAAATTGAGCGAATTTTTCAAAAACATCTGATTTATTTTTCAAAAAGTATACCCAACACATCCGAGTACAATCATCAATAAAAAGCAAAAAATAACGCAAACCATTTCCACCAACCACCAGAGATGGATGCCATACACCAGCATGAATTAATTCAAAAGGTACTTCAGAACGAGACAAACTTGGAGAAAACGAAGCACAATGGGTCTTAGCAAGAGCACATGAGTCACAATGAATAGGAATACATCATAATCAGGGAAACAGAGTTTTAAGATATCCATCAGAGGGATGACTTAGTCGATGATGCCAGAGCCACCCTGCACGATCTGTAGCCCTCATAGTAAAGGCCTGCCCTTGAACTCTAACTTCATCAACATAATATAGCCCCGCCTTCTCAGTACCACGCCCAATGATCTCCCTCATCCGAACATCCTGTAACACACAGAAAGATGGATACATCAGTACTATGCAGTTTAACTCCTTGGTCACATGGCTGATTGATAGTAATTTATGCGAGAGAGAAGGCACTAGTAAACAGTTAGATAATTTCAATGAAGGAGAAATTGCAATAGATCATGTCCCTTTGACTTGCAAGGGCTCCCCATTAGCTGTCTGAATAATATTCTTCCGAGGAACCTGTGAACTCATTAGATCCGAAGCATCATAAGTTACCATATCAATAGCACTGCAATCAAAAATCCATTCACAAGATTTATTAGAGCCAAAAGTAATTAAGGCATAAGAGATATCATTATCAAACTCCCCAAAACACACTTCTTTGAAATATTTGGACCCGTTCAGTGGCCCATTGTCCTCAGGCCCATCACATAAAATCGGCCACCCTTTATTTTCCACGTATTGGGCCTCTCCTTCAAGCCCTGTATGTTCACCCCACATGACCGAATAAATCTGTCTGAATCCTCCTGCAGTACCTATTTTTGCGGCCCATACGATATATTACATCTATGGGAAGAATCAAGAAGAGACGGACAGAAACATCTCTCACCGTTCTTGTCCTTTACACCATCCCTCGGTTTGTCCTCCTTTGTCCTCCCAGACTCCCGATTCGTGGTGTGGTGGTGCAGTTTCTCACCTTCCCATCCCAATTGCTGTGAATTCGTCAGATCTGGTTTCTTCTTCTACACATTCGTCGATGGCAATGGTTCCCCAGTAATTCCAGTTGCCGGTGATGATTCGACGCCCTCTACCCCTCTGTGGCTCAGCTCACCGGCAGTCCCTACGGATGTGACCCTGTATTCCACAATTATCACAATATCGAGTTTCGCGAGGTCGGTATGATGATGGAAAGTTCCCTCATTCTGATTCTGACTGGCGAATCGGGTACTGTTGACCATTCTGCGGTGGTGTCTGGTGTGGCGTGGTGGTCGACAAAGGACGGTCGTGCGGTGTTTCGGGTCTGGGCTGATATTGGCCGCGTCCAGTTCCGGCTGGCCCTCCATTCCCAGCCCCATAGTGGGCTTCTCCTATGTTGCGTATTGGCCCATCTGTAATATGTGGATTTGGGTCAGATGGCCCAATTTCCGACCTATTCCCCGAGCCTGACCCCATGTTGGATGATGAGGTCCGACCCGAGGCCCGACCCGAATCCCATAGGGTTTTGACCCGGTCCGCCATTCTGACCTGCGGGTCCGAGAATATTCCGACGAGCTGCTTCCTACTGGATCGTCGCATACGCACTGTCAACATCCGCTAATTCCTTCTCCTTCAGTATATTTCTGATTATTGCTCCAAATACGCCATCTAGGCCATGTAAGATCTTGAATAATCGATGCTCTTCCTGCAACTTATTATACATTATGATATCCTCGGGATCTTTCATTGGATTGGGACGTCTCCTGTCGACTTCCATCCAAAGATTTTTGCTCAGGCTATAATAATCCTCAATTGTTGACTGACCTTGGGATAAACTGTCAGCTTTTGTAGTGAGATCATATATTTGCAGGTTATCCTCCCCGAATAGAAAGGTTTTAGCCAGTCCCTTCCACAATTCACAAGTATTTGGAAAGTTCAAATATTGTCGCCCAAGGCCCTGTTCCATATTGCTGGTGATTCAATCGTAGTCTTGCAGATCTTTTTCCCACCAGGATTGATGCCCTAGTTCCCCCTCATGGGTGGTTCCGGTTCTCTTGTGATATGCTCTATCTGTCCCTGTCTGCCAATGGCGATTTCCATGCGCCGTCGCCATATGGAGTAGTTCTGGTTAGCTAGAACTTCAGCAAGTTTCACTTCCCCTTGGCTGCTACTCTTCGTTCCAATTTCTATTGGAACTAACTAATTGTTTTTGTCTTGCAGGATCGTCGCGAGTTGCTCGCCGAGGACCTTCACTGCCTCTATTAGAGTGGCCGCTGTTTCAG
Source organism: Pinguicula primuliflora (assembly GCA_025802335.1). Classification (NCBI taxonomy): domain Eukaryota; kingdom Viridiplantae; phylum Streptophyta; class Magnoliopsida; order Lamiales; family Lentibulariaceae; genus Pinguicula; species Pinguicula primuliflora. The sequence goes on along the minus strand of JAOYMZ010051324.1, from coordinate 3,578 downwards.
CCATTACACCTTCACACACAACTTCTCACTGGTAGATGACCATAATGGGACTCGTTCCCTGCTCTGATACCATGAAGACACGTGAATTAACATATACACGCATAAGAACACAGGAATTACGTGGTTTGGCTATGCCTACATCCAAATGAGAGAAAAACTTCTTCCTTTTTCTTCTTACTTCTTTGTACAGTACATTTACAATATATAGAATTTCTCCTCTCCAAGGGTTTACGTGTTTTCCATATTCCAGTCCCGAGATTATGGGAATCATAATCCCGGGAATTAAGGACCAAATCTTCCCCTCATTAATCCTTAACTAACAACCATCATGCAAATGGAGCTTAAATATAGAGAAATGACAAGTAGTCTACAAAGTTAATTGTTTAATTAGGAATTATGGTGCGGTGAATAGCCCATAACTGCATTGTAAAGTTATATATTTTCCCCAATACAAATTTTATCTACAAAAAAAAAACTAGCAGGAAGGGGGTAATGGCATTGGCAACACCCTATACATGTTTTGGAGGAACCTGGGCCGCTCGCAATGGCTATTTGTCCGGGAAATTCTAGTGCATGAAATCGCATGTTTTAGTACATGAAATATTCTATTGAATTAGTTAAATAATCAATGGAGTAAGTGTTGGGGTTTTGGGCTCCCAACATATGTAGAGTAAAAGGCCCAAATATATGAAACCCATATGTCTCACTATAAATAGGTGAGAAGAGTTCAGTTAGAGTTATGATTTATGATTTTAAGTCATCCTTGAGAGTGTATATAGACGCAAGGGAATTTGTGAGAGATAAGAGAAGAAGATTTTTGCATACATCCAGGGCAGCGATAGTAAATCTTCTCCACACCTTCGTTCATCGTTGGATTGGGTTGAAATTTTTACAGTGGGTTCAAGACTTCTGGATCTTAAATTTAATCGGCCGGATTAGTGAGAAGTTGTCAGAGGAAGGAGATATTGCGTCTGAACAATAGCAGACAAATTCTGGTATCAGTTTCTATTTTGTTCTCAAATTCTATATGTTCTTGGGCTGATTGTTGAGCACAATTAAATCCCCTGTGTCGATTTAGTTACTTTCATTTATTTGATATTGCTGCTCCTCATAGATTCTTATAAGTTGAGGAAATTATTATCCGTTGCATATTGCTCTGTATTTGTTATCAAAGTTGAATTTCCCATCAGAGTGGTATCGGAGCAGGGTTCGGCTGCGAGTTGTTGGACTTATTTGAATGATGGAGGCAAATTCAAAAAGAATGATTTGTTTGAATGACACTAATTATCAATTGTGGAAGGGAAAGATGAAGGATCTGTTATTTATGAAGAATTTGTATCTTCTGGTATTTGCGGCTGAGAAGCCGAAATCCAAGCCCGATGAGGAGTGGAATTTTGAGCATCAGCAGGTGTGTAGGTTTATTCGACAGTATGTCGAGGATAATGTCTACAACCACATTGCTAACGAGGAACATGCAAGGACCTTATGGAAGAAGATTGAATCTTTGTATGCTTCTAAGTCAGGGAATAATAAATTATATTTGTTGAATTCTCTGATGAATTTGATGTACAAGGAAGGGACTTCTATTTCAGATCATCTGAATAATTTTCAAGGGCTCTTAGATCAGTTGTCGGGGATGAGCATCAAGTTTGATGGCGAAGTATTGGGGCTATGGCTATTGAATACTCTACCGGATTCTTGGGAGACCTTTTGGGTCTCAATTACTAATTCTACTTCTGATGGTATTATCTCTTTGCAGAATGTTATGGGAAGTGTCCTTAATGAGGAGATGAGACAGAAGACACATGGTTCTTCATCTCAATCAGATGTTCTTGCTGTTGAGAATCAGGGGAGAAGTCAGAGAAAGGATCAGAAAGGTGGGAGAGAGCAAAGCAGAAGTAAGTCCAAGTACAAGAATGTAGTGTGCAATTATTGTCAGAAGACAGGGCGCATATAGCGGAATTGTTTTAAGTGGAAAAGAGAGAGTAAAGACAAAAAGGGTAACCATAACGAGAAACATCATGATGATGATCGAGTTACCACGACGACCTGTGATGATCTTGTCATTCTCCGTGACCATGACACAATCAATCTTGTTTCAGATGAGAGCATGTGGATTATTGATAGTGGTGCGACACTGCATGTTACACCAAAGAAGGAGTTCTTCACATCTTACACTTCTGGTAATTTTGGAGTATTGAAGATGGGTAATGATAGTGTGTCCAAGGTGATTGGTATTGGCGACGTTTGTTTGCAGACCAACTTAGGAATGCAGTTGACACTTAGAAGAGTCAAACATGCTCCAGATGTCCGTTTCAATTTGATCTCCATGCATATGCTTGATGATGGTGGTTATGATAACCAATTTGGTTCGGGAAAATGGAAATTCACCAGAGGTAATTTGGTTGTGGCACGAGGGGAGAAAATCAACAGACTGTAATGAACGAAAACTTTGGTTGCTAGAGGCAGAGTGAATGCCATCAATATAGAGAGTTCGTTGTGGCACCGAAGGCTTGGCCATATCAGTAAAAAGGGGTTGAATTGCTTAGCCAAGAAGGATGTGCTTTCAGGATTGAAGAGTGCAGAGTTGGAAAGATGCTCTCACTGCGTGGCTGGGAAGCAGACGGGAGTCTCCTTTAAGAAGTACTCTCCCTCAAGGAAGTCAGAATTGCTGAAATTGGTGCATTCTGATGTGTGTGTCCCATTGAAGGTAGACACCTGGTGGTGCATTTTACTTTGTTACCTTTATTGATGATTGATCCAGGAAGTTATGGGTCTATACTTTGAATTCAAAGGGCCAAGTACTGGAGGAATTCAAGGAATTCCATGCCTTGGTTGAAAGACAGTCAGGAAAGAAGCTGAAATGCATTCGTTCTGACAATGGTGGTGAGTATTGCGAACCATTTAATATTTATTGCAAGCAGCATGGTATCAGACATGAGAAGACTCCTCCAAAAATCCCTCAGATTAGTGGTTTAGCTGAGAGGATGAACATGACCCTGATGGAGAGAGTTAGGTGCATGCTTTCTGAAACAAAGTTACCTAAGTCATTTTGGGGTGAGGCACTGTACACGGCGGTGCATGTTATCAATCTTAGTCCGGTGGTTGTTTTGAAATCTGAAGTGTCAGACAAGATTTGATTGGGCAAGAATATCAAGTATGATGATTTGCGAGTCTTTAGTTGTAAGGCATATGTGCATATTCCAAAGGATGAGAGATTCAAGTTGGTAGTTGGATACGAAGACTAGGCAGTGTATCTTTATCGATTATGGTCTGGATGAGTATGGATACAAGTTGTACGATCCAGTTGCGAAGAAGTTGGTAATAAGTCATGACGTGAAGTTCATGTAAGACCAAACCATTGAGGACATTGATAAGACTGAGAAGGCTACACCCGAGAAAGACAATTGTTTGTCTGATGTTGATCCAGTTCGGATACCTATCCAGAATCCGAATGAGGTTCGTGATCAACAAGTTGGAGACGACGTAGAGGCATCCTCCTCTGATGTTCAAGAGGAACATGAGATATCACAAGATGAGAATCTTGGTGATGATCCTGAACCACCTCAGCCTCAACT
>JAOYMZ010051313.1:0-13972 GCA_025802335.1 Pinguicula primuliflora | reverse complement strand
AAGCTCTGGAAGATCCTTTACTTCATCTAGATTTACAATCTTATAAAATAAAGTCAGCTTCATCTGCAAATAATAGATAACCAAGTTACTCGATCAAGCATGGTAATCACGACTACAAGGTATCGGGTGACCAAACGCAGGCTGCGACCTGTATTCTTGACCACAAATGGACTGAATTAAGCCAGCAAATGAACGTTCGGATCACAGAATTGAAATTCTCACACCAAAATGCATGACCCATATGAGAACTAAATAATCGTGTCCATAAATCAGCTAGAATTCAGAATCAAATGCACCTTCATAAATGGAACACGAATTAGATCAAGGAGTCGAGTTACTCAACCAAACACGGTAATCACGACTACAAGGTGTCGGGTGACCGAACGCCGGCCGCGGTATGTATTCTTGACCACAAAATGACTGAATTAACCCAGAGAATGAACGTTCCGATCATGGAATTGAAATTTTCACACCAAAATGCATGACCCATACCGAGAACTAAATAATCGTGTTCATAAATCAGCTAGAATTCAGAATCAAACGAACCTTCAAAAATCGAACACGGATTAGATCTGCCCGATTAATGCGGCACCTGTCGATGCTCTCGGTCTCTCGGTCTCTCTTTGAATGTGTTTCCGGAAAAATTGAGCCTAGAATGGGGGAGAATAGAAGATAAATGTTGATCTGTATTTTTCGGCGACCGAAAAACCGTAACGGTGGTTAGAGATGGCGGGAATGGGCGTTATTACATTAGTTAGAATTTTAGTATTATGCTAAATTTAAATATATTCGATTTTTGATTTATTTTTAAAGATGAAGGTTACATTTGCAATTCTTTTTTTTAGAAGGTTACTTTTCAAAAACAGATTTCTTATAAGATTACATTTGCGAACGGCCCGTTAATTCAGTGGTGACTTCCAAACAAAGTCAAAATTGAATTTGGATGACTTAAATGTATAATATGATATGGATACAAGCCCGTGGAATATCTCCAATAGTATCAACAATCTTGATTTGGTTACGCCTTGCTGCATCAGAGTTGTGATATGGCTCACGAGTTCCTCACGAAGATGTAGGTGGCAGAATATTAAAGGGTTAATGGGTGACCCAAAATTTTAAATCATCCAATGACATCTCGCCAATAGACATTAGTGCCCCATCGGTGAGCACTCGTTCCAGCACTTTATCATTTTCCATTGCATCACTATTTGGCTTCTAACTTGATTTTAGGCCACCGCGAATCCTGTAGCTATTATTATTAACCACTTATTCAACAGCAGGTTGCATTTTGACTGCAACTTAGATAATCCGAGACTTGCACGTACGTTCTGTGCAAGAAACTCTTGTACATACGTTTTAATGTTTTTTATGCTGTGAATGAAATTATTAAATTATCAAAAAATGTACAATATGACCAAATATTCACCTTTTTGAACCGTGAATATTCATGGTCTGGGGCCAAAATATTAGTTAGGGTCATATTTGAAAGATTTGTGATTATCCTCCATTACAAATTTTTCCTTCTTTTCTGGAATTTGATTAACACAAATTTTGGGATAACTCTAGACTTAGAATGTGCCTATAAATACATGTACATGTTGTAAAGGAAAAGTGTGGAAAAATACAAAGAAAGCTTCTTCCCTGGATGTAGGCTTTAATCGAATCACGTAAATTTTTGTTCTTTCTTTTCTTCATGGTATCAGAACAGGGAGATCTTTCATTATCGTCATCTACCAATTGATTTGTCGGGCGAATTTGGTGCCGGTCATGGCCGATCAAACGACACTTACAGAGATCGTGAAGGTACTCGGCCAGCGGATACCCAAGGTACTCAAGGGACAGTTTGATGCAATAGTACGTGGAGTATTGGAGGAGAAGCTATTATGCCCGAACCAAAATTTGGGCAACAAACAAGAATAGAGAAATTGTGATCGTGATGAATTGAAGCACACTGCAATTCCGGGTCAGCAGCCAAACTGATATTCTACGGGTTTCGGGTTGGGTCAAAATCAACCTAATTCCTGTGAACTTGCCCGGAACTACCGTCCGCCGGTGAAAATTCAGACACCATCCAGAACTACTGATTACCAGTGAACAAACTGCATCTTCGGTCAGAAATGGCGGAATTCCCACCTTCCTCATCATTCCGGACGAAGGATATCGACAGTGGCAGTCACCGGTAGCGGGACCACTGCCGCACCACGAAGTAATCAGCGAGACCAACATTGTGGCGCATCATTGGACCCAAATTTCAAAAACATGGGATGCTGGTACGGGGTGAATATATGGGCGAACAGAGGTCTGAAGCAAGCAACGTCGGGAGGCAACGGCCCGACATGCAGCTTGTCGATGTTTTGACTGGGCAATATCGTGAAGGAGACGATGGAGTGCCACGTCTCGTCAGATCTGGGAATAAAGTTGCAGATTCAACCTTTGCAGCTAGTATAGGAAAATTAAGGGTTACAAATGGTAAAAATATAGGAGGCAAATTACCCTCTTGCCCCATTATTAATAAATGAGCAAAATTCTTTCCTTTGAGATGTGTTGACGATTATGATGAATTAGTGGCTCATGCTAATTCATGCTCAAAGAATGGAGTAAAAGAGAGTGATTGGATATTTGATTGCAATGCTACAGATACCATGATTTACGATGCTGCAGATTTGGTGATTAGTCACAAGCTCCAGAAACATATGATTCAAATAGCTAATGGAAAGTTGCTCCCGTGAAGGAAGCTAGATGAATTAATTACTTATTCTTTGAATTTATCAAATTGTTTACTTGTGCGTACATTATCTAACAAGTTGCTCTCGATTAGTCATATTACCGAGGAGTTCAATTTCAAAGTAGTGATATATCCTTCTTTCTGTGTATTGCAGGGTATCCTGACCGGAGAGATCATTGGACGTGGCACTGAGCGGGCAAGGTATATTATATTGATGAGGTAGATGTTCCTGGTGATGTGCGAATGTGAGAGGGACGAAAGGTGATAAGGGATGGTTGTTACGTAGACGGTTGGTTCATCTCTCTGATGGGTATCTTCAGACACCATTTCCTAAACTTTCTTGTTTTATAATTTCTTGTGATGTGTGTGCACGATCTAACCCATAGGGCATTTTTCCCACGTAGTTTGTCTCATTCTGATACTCCTTTTGATTTGATTCATGCTGATGTATGGGGTCTTGCATCTGTTGTTGGAGGGAGAGATTTAATGTATTTCTTACTTTTTGTGGATGATTGCACTATTATGTATTGGATTTATTTATTAAAAAATAAATCAGATGTGTTTTCAAAATTCATGCAGGTTTACCAGTAGATTCATACTCAGTTTGGGATATCCCTTAAAGTTCTTCGTTCTGATAATGGAGGGTGGGGTGGGGTGGGGTGGGGAATTTGTTAACCATTCTAAGTACATTTTGTGCTAAAAATGGGTAGTTCATCAAACCACATATCCTTACCCTCCTTAACAAAATGGCATTGCAGAATGAACAAAATAGAATTTTGTTGGACATTACTTATGCTATTATGCTTGATTCTACGGTTCCCTCTCATTTATGGTCTAAAGTAATTTCCGCAGCTGTGTACTTGGTAAATCATTTTCCTACTAAGGTATTGAAACTTAGAACTCCTCTTCAAGCTCTATCATGACACCACAAAGTGCCCTCTTATCTCACTATACTACCCTGAGTGTTTGGATGTCCTGTGTTTGTGCATATTCATAGAACTCATCGCACTCAACTCGATGCATGTTCTCTCAAGTGTATCTATGTGGGGTATGAGGTCAACCAAAAAGGGTATCGTTGTTATGATCCTGTCTCTAAGCAGATGTTCACCACACTACATTGTGACTTTATGGAATTCGAGTTTTACTATGAGGCTACCCAATCACGTGGTCAGAGTGAGAGTTTGGTATATGACCCATTGGATTGGATAACACCTGTATCTGGACCTACTGCTCTACGGCCGCCACCTCCCTCTTTGCCCATGCCCACGCTCACTGACTCTTCATCTTTGGATATCAAGGTACGTACTCATGACACTCCTCATATTATATCTACAGATGATTCTGATATTTCTCCCAGCATGTCATCGCTAGGTTTATCTGATTCTCCAGTGGAGCATGTTCCTGAGGTGACACATCCATGTCGTATATTACCTCCTAGGAGTACTTGCAGCATCCCAGCCCGTAGATACTCTCTGGATCATATTTCAGGCTCACAACGATATCCATTGGTGAATCTATTCAAGGGGAGATAGTCTGTCTCTGCCAAGGCATTCATCACAGCCTTGTATAGAGAAGATCTTCCTAGGAGTGTTGAGGAGGCTATGCCATCACCTAAGTGGAGGAAGGCTATGGAAACTGAGATGAATGCTTTAAAGCAGAATCAGACTTGGGCGACTTGTAGACTTCCTATTGGTAAGAAGACAGTGGAGTGTAAGTGGGTTTACACTATCAAAAGGCGGGCTGATGGCACTGTTTAAGAGATTTAAGGAAAGACTAATAGCCAAGGACTACACTCAAACATATGGCGTGGATTACTTGGAGATATTTTTCTCATATTGCCAAAATTGACACAATCTGTATCCTATTCTCTACTCTATTGCAGCAAACAAAGAATGACCCTTGTTTCAGTATGATGTCAAGAATGCTTTCTTACATGGCGACCTGGAGGAAGAAGTGTACATGGATGGACCTCCTGATTTTTCTCAGATGTTTAGACCAAGAGAGATGTGCAGGCTGAAGAAGGCATTATATGGCCTTAAGCAGTCTCTGAGAGCGTGGTTTGCAAGGTTACTGTAGCAATGAAGAAGTATGGTTACGAGAAGAGTAGCTCTGATCATACTCTATTCATCAAGCGGAGGGATGAGGGTATGACATGCCTCATCATATATGTGGATGACATGATTATCACTAGAGATGACACAACAGAGACGGAGGTCTTGAGGACAAATTTATTTATAGAGTTTGAGATGAAGAATCTGTGGGGCCTTAAGTACTTCTTGGCATTGAGATGATGCGATCTTCTTTGGATATTCATATATTCCAAAAGAAATATATCATGGGACTTACTAATAGAGATTGGGATGTTGGAGTGCAAGCTTGCTGATACTCTAATGGCCTCAAACCTTGGACTCAAGTTATCTAGTGATGCTGAAGATGTTCATCGAGGACGTTATCAGCACCTAGTTGGGAAGTTGATCTACTTGGCACACACGAGACCAGATATTGCTTATGCTGTCGGAGTTGTAAGTCAATTCATGTACAGACCACAAAAGGATAATTGAGATACAGTTTTGAGGATCGTACGATAGCTTAAGGGTACCCCTGATACAGATGTATTATTTCGTAATTATGGATATCTGAGACTAGAGGCATACACTGATGCAGATTGGGCTGAGAGTCATACTGACAGAAGGTTGACATCTGGATACTTTACTTTTGTTGGAGATAACTTTGTGACCTGGAGAAGCTAGAAACAAAAGGTGGTGGCCCTTTCTAATGCAGAAGCTGAATTCAGAGGGATTGCAAGAAGAGTGACCGAATTTTTGTGGCTGAGAAAGTTATTGGTTGAGATAGGCTTTCCACCTGACGAACCATGCCACCTGAGATGTGACAATCGAGCTGCAATCCATATTTATGAGAACCCTGTGCAGCATGACAAGACCAAACACGTGGAGGTTGATAGGCACTTCATTATGGAGAAACTGGACGACAAGATTATCACTCTCCCTTATATGAGATCAGAGGATCAGCTTACAGACATCCTCACGAAAGTAGTTGTTGGACGAGCGTATCTTGACGTGTTATTCAAGTTGAATATTGGATATCCCAATAGTCAACTTGAGGGGGAGTGTTAGGGTCATACTTGGAAAGATTTGTGATTATCCTTTGTTACAAATATTTCGTTCTTTCCTGGAATTTGATTACAATAAATCCCGGGATAACCCTAGATGTAGAATGTGCCTATAAATACATGTATACGTTGTAAAGGAAAAGTGTGAAAAAATACAAAGAAAGTTTCTCCCGTAAATGTAGGCTTTAGTCGAATTACGTAAATTCTTATTCTTTCTTTTCTTTACAAAATCTAGTAATTGTTCAAGAGTCAGCCATCGAATAGGCACTCCGGAACAAGTTTTTTTTTGGAACCCGTCTTTTTTTTGATAGGTAAGGTATAATTTTCTTAATAATCTCACATTTTGCCCAAGGTAGGCAAATTAGGCCACGAAATTTACAATCTCAATTCTCAGCTTCCTCTCAATTTTATATTCATATCTTCAATTTTATCAGATGTCTCCTTCCTCGTCAATCTTGCATCGATCATCATCCAACACAGAACTCCGGATGGCGCAACCATTCACCAAAACCAATTGTAGGTAGGAGCAAATTGTGGAACTTCAAGTTCCACCAGAGCTGCAATTTGATTTGCTCACGGACTTCCTCAACAAATTTTGTTGTATTCTCAAATATCTTACCATCCATGTTGGAACCCGTTGACTTCGTGTAATTTGGACTCTCCAACGAATGAATAACATAATTTCACTCAATTAATTCTAATTTGGATTTAGAAATTCTTGCATTCGAGGACCATCCCAATCTCATTAGAAAGTTTCGTGAAATTTAATATTATGTTAATATTTTTATTTTGACTTTTAATTTAAAAGTTTTATTAAAAAAATTTGAACCTGATTTTACGAGATTTTAGCACCTGTTCAATTTTCGGGCTAGTTCCGCATTTGACTTCAATCATGGCTGAATCAATTGGGCTCAGAACTGTGGGCCTGATTTCAAAGCCCATGATTCCAAAATGGCCCATAATTTCATGTTGGGCTGCCTGCAAGAAGCTGGACACTGCAAATAAACTTTTTACGTAGCGCATTGTTCAAAAAAAAAAAAACATTGTTCACATTTTAGTTGAGTAGTTGAGAAAGAGAGGCTGTAAAGTCTTGAGGTACAACAGTGAATAAATGATTTATGGGATTTGTGAGGTCAATAAATGAGGGATGAATTTCAGTGTCATACCCTGCACTGCACCTAAGTTGAAAATTTTACAAATATTGTCGGGGGGAAAAACCAACAACATTTCATCCACCACAAAGATATATTGTTCCGAATATTCAAAATAATAATTTGGTTCGTCAGATTAAAATTCGGACAACAACTTACTTACCAAAACAACAATTTAAAATTCCTGACAGTTTAAATTTAAAGATCACATATAAATTAGAATTATGGATAATAATCACTTATTAACTCAATTCGAGAAGTCGGTCACCTCCCGCTCTGTCCAAATATCAATTTAGGTTGTTCATATGGGCGTTTAGGCAGGCCCTGACCACCCAAAGTTAGAACTAAATGGAACAACCGGTTTGAACTAGACCGACCGACAAACCGCGAGTTTCAGGGAGTTTAATTTTTTACAAAATGCAGTTTTGCGGTTTGGTCACCAAACCACTAGTTCTTTTAAAAAAAATATTATTTTTTTTAAAAAGAAGAGGGTTGTTTGGCTCTCTCTCCAATCATATCACTCGCTGTTTGGAGGAATAGCCCAATGGCCATTTTTTAAATGGAATATATTTTTTTTACGCATATTCAATTTTTCCTATAACTATTCCATCCCTCCCCTCAATCTCACACTTCTATTTTTGCATTATTCTATTCTCTAATTCTCAAATTTTGTAGATTATGAATTGTTCATCAAGTTGTCCATCTAAGAAGCCAAGGAAATCCAATGTGTAGTAACATTTTTTCTATGAGGTGGAGATCGATGAAGATGACACAAAGAAGGAGCGAGTTATTTACAAATATTATATTGTCCAAAGTTGAATTTTAAAATAATTATAAGATATTTAGCCAACTTCCAAACATTTTGTAGTAATTTTCCTGCTTTTTAAAATATTTTTTTAGAATTTTAATATAATTTAATTTATTTTTTGATTCATTTTTCTAATTTTAATAGGCTTATGGTTTTAATGAGGGTTGCTCACCTTCCTAATTATATTAGCCCACTCACGCGCACTTACGCACACGAGGCCCGAGCCTAGAGAGAGGCGGATCGGTTTTCTAACATGGTATCAGAGCGGACGGTCTGAAGCCCGAGAGTGTTTCCGGAAAAAATCCGGAGTGAATTGGCCAAATGGGCCCATGAGAGGTGTTTGACCCAAGTTGGGCATTGTTTTAGGAGGTCTCAATGATTATTTCCGAGGTCCTCGTAATTATTTCCGGGAAAAAAATCTCGAGTATTGATCTCGTAATGTTAGAATTTTAACATAATTTAATTTATTTTTTGATTCATTTTTCTAGTTTTTAATAATACCGACCAGGATTTAGGATTTAGGGTTTAGTTTCTAAACCCTAAACTAGGGTCGAGTATGGTAGTCGGGTCCCGGTTTCGCATTCCAACTGGAACTGTGCGGTCCAGTCCTGGAGCAGACCGGATGTCTCGGTTTAAACGGGAATACGGTTTGATCCGGTCTGTACCTTAACTATGAATATTAAGAATATGAGCTTTCAATGTAATGAAATCCCGATATCATCTAATGTGCATTGTCACGCAATCAATGCATCTAACTACCGTATCTCTAAATTAGAAACGTATGAATAAGGCACTCCCCATTTGCCTCTGTTGTCACGCCCCAAATTTACACTATATATATCCCAACATATTCATGCCTTAACAATCAAACCATCACATCAAAGCTGATACAAAATCACTCGCCTTGCCATCCACATCCTAATTCTCGGTACATTCGAAATTTGATGGCCGGCGAGCATTTGATGGCGGCGACTCTGGTGGTGGCGATGGTGGCGGCTCTCGGTGTTGCGGCGATGGTGCAGCCCCAAGTCCCGTGTTTGTTCATATTTGGGGATTCACTGATCGACAGTGGCAATAATAACAACATGCAGTCATTGGCCAGGGCGAATTACCTGCCGTATGGGATTGATTTCCCCGGAGGGCCGACGGGGAGGTTCACCAATGGAAAAACGGCCATTGATGTCATATGTAAGATCACTTCGACTACATACGTTGTTGCAGCATATGTCTGAAAAAAAATATATGACTCTATTTTCCCTCTTCCCAGCTGATCTACTCGGATTCGACGATTACATTCCTCCCTACGCCACCGTCCGCGGCCAACGGATACTAAGAGGAGTGAACTACGCATCCGCGGCTGCGGGAATGAGACCTGAAACCGGCCGACAACTGGTTCGTCGATATCACTTATTAATTCTCATTAACATAACGAATTTAGATGCTATACTATGATGAAAAGTGGTAAAACTCCCGAACATGATAGAGATAATTGTGTAAAATGTGGTAAAACCCTCCACTTTTAACCAAATAGGTTAAGGGTTTGATCATGCCGGGGTAAGTTTTTTTCATTAGGGGTAACTAGAAACCTACTATTGATCTTCATAAACATAACATCGAATAGAATAAAATGTAATGTGGTTGTTCACTCAAACCTATTTTCTTTGTGTTAAGCTTTTTATGAGTATAAGTCCACATTTACTTATACGTTGACGATCCGGAACCCACTAGGTCAGGTCACTTCTAATTTCTAATTATCGGGAGACATACTGATGAGGACCTATATTCGAATTGGTGGTCACTTAGACCGTCTAAATGTCGACATCCGCCATGCACAAATACCATATAACCTCCAATGCTCAGACCACCTAAAACAATCCTAGATACTAAAACACTTATGAATCACACTATGCTAACAAAGATTTGTCTTATATCTAATTAGGGCCAACGAATCGATTTCGCCGGCCAAGTCAACAACTACATAAACACGGCTGCCCAAGTTGCTTACTTACTCGGCAGCAATCACTCCGCCGCCAGCTATCTCGGCAAGGCCATATACGTCGTCGGAATGGGCAGCAATGACTACATTAACAACTACTTCCAGCCGATATTCTACTCCACCGGACGGCAGTACACTCCCGAACAATACGCCACAATTCTCATTCAACAATATACCGACCAGCTCAAGGTTCTGTACAAGTACGGAGGCCGGAAGTTCGCCCTGATAAACCTCGGCCCGATTGGTTGCAGCCCGAACATGCTGGCCCAGAACAGCCCGGATGGCATCACGTGCGTCGAGATCATCAACTCCGCAAATCAGATATTCAACAGGAAACTGCGAGCTCTGGTTGATCAGTTCAACGCGAATACACCGGACGCAAGGTTCATCTACATCAACGTCTACCAGGTTTTCCAAGATTTAATCGACAACCCCCTAGCTTATGGTAAATACAAATAATTGTCCATAACGTACATATTATATAAATTTAGTATTATTGCTATTTTTATGCAACCTGAGTTTTGGTACTATGTGGTTCAGGTTTTAAGGTGACCAATGCTGGTTGTTGCGGCGTGGGGAGAAACAACTGCCAGATTACGTGCCTGCCGCTGCAGCAGCCGTGCCGGAATCGCGATGAGTATCTGTTTTGGGACGCGTTTCATCCGTCGGAAGCCGCGAATGCTGTCATCGGGAGGCGTGCGTATAAGGCGGAGAAGGCGGCGGATTCTTATCCCTTTGATATCCGCCGTTTGGCTCAGCTCTGAATAAAATGGGACAAAGGGCTGGCAATGGCAATGGCATGGCCGGGGGCATGGGACATCATGAATGAGTTTAATAACTAGCTTTTGTTTGCATGTTTTTTGTGCTTTTGTTTTTTTGAAAGATGGGTCAATCGAAAGAGATTGTCCCGCCCATAATGTTGTTATGCTTCCATTACCATAATGTACCGGGCTTCGGAAGGTACAGAAGAGCCTAACAATATCCGTCACTCCAACTTTGAGAAAAACCCTAAAACAATTGATTAACGCAATCATCATTTTATTTTTAAAATTAAACCCGACAACAATAAATCACAAAAAAAAGACCTTGAAAAAGCCCATAAATTTTAGCCATCTAGAATTTTTGAGTGCCACGTGTTAAGGAAAGTGCTAAAATCAAAGAAACACAATAAAAATCCATGACTTCATCAATCAACTAGATATGTATAATAATAGTGTCTAGATAAAGATATGTATGGTATGTGTATTACTACCATAACATCATAGTAACACATTGTCTATATAACACTGTATACAATATTGTAAACTCAACGAAAATCACTTCATCTTTGCAATTTCTCTGCGCGTTTTCTCCTTTCTTTCATGGTATCAGAGCGGTTTTGGTCACACAGTTAATCGATCCTGAATTGAGTATTAAATTCAGAGATTTGATCCTTTGAACTCGATTGAGTGTATACAATCGAGTCCTGCCGGAAGTGCGATTGGAGTGTGAACCAATCGGACTTGTTCATCATCCGGATATCATCCTCAAATCAGAAGTTGTAACCTGCAAAGCGAAGCAAAAATTAGTCAATAAATCAGTCAATATGGCAGCAACGACATCTTCAACATTCTCCTATCCAAACCTATCCCAAATAATATCAGTTAAGATAGACTCAACCAATTACCTATCGTGGATGTCCCAGATTGTTCCGATTCTATAGAGTTACGATCTCATGACCATTGCAGATGGCACTCTGCCGTGTCCACCAGCAACTCTACAACCAGATGGATCCAAAGAAGGCATGCAGCCTGTCCCAAATCCAGATTTCACAGATTGGTACCGAAAAGACCAATTTGTTCTTGCCTTGATCAATGGATCGCTATCCGTCGAAGTACTCCTGGATACCTATGGACAGACCAGTGCATTTGCTGTATGGGATAAATTATCCTGCTGATTTTCTCCCAAAAATGCCTCCAGATTGTTGAATTTGAAGTGCAAACTGCAGAACCTAAAGCAAGGAAATCAGACGTGCACAGCTTTTATTCAATCGGCCAAACTCCTTCGCGCGGAGTTGTTTGCTGTCGGGCAAAATATCACTGATGATGAGCTTATAGATTATATCAATGACTGACTGTCGTCGGCATTTCAAATGTTCGTACCTCATATCTCGTTCGCACGTCGTCTGGCCAGCCTGACTATGGAAGACTTTGAAGGGGAATTGGTGACATATGAATCTCTGATTGTCGTTCCCGCACCGCCAGACCAAGATGCTGTTGCCTTGTGGTCGACCAAAGACACCCTCGAGCTCGAAGATCCGAAATTTCTAATGGCTTCATACCGGGGCTCATACCGGGGCGGTCGCAGTCACTTTTCTGGCGGAGGAAGATTTGGCGGACGGAACTCAGACCGTGGGTGCTTTACCGATGGTCGGTTTACAGGGAGCTCGTCGAATTTCCTCAGGTTTCCCAGACACTACGATAACTCGGGAGATTGGCGACGATTTGGGCAGAACGATGAATATTCAAGCCCTCGGTCTGGACCTTTTTCCAATGGGCTGTTTAATCCAGGAAATAAAAGTGGATTAAATAATCCAGGAACTGGGCCGGTTCGGCCAAGTACAGGAGCCCCGAATCCAGCAAGGAATATTGGAGGATCAGGATTTTCGGGTCCAATTCGCCAGCAGCCCACTACTAAGTCCAATGCGGCCGACCCTTATGTTTGTCAAATTTGTGGCAGAACAAGTCATACTGCGTTGGATTGCTTTAACAGGATGGACTATGCTTTTCAAGACAGACATCCACCTTCGGAACGGATGGCTATGCCAGCTCAGTCTAATGCCGCTCTTGACAATGGGTTGTGGTTTGCTGATTCTGAAGCTAATAATCATATCACTAACAACCTAGCTAATCTTTCTGTGCAGGAACACTACTTTGGAGGAAACGAGGTGGCTGTAGGTAATGGAGACTCTTTGAAAATTAAGCACACTAGTTAACTTTGTCAAACCTCAACGGGTCCCCTTGTCCTCTCTAATGTCTTTCATTATCCAAATGCCTTCGCTTAATTACTTTTCGTATATAATTTCTGTTGGGATAATAACTGTTTCTTCAGACTAACTAAATATGGCTATATGGTGAAGGGCAACAAAATGGGGACGACGCTCCTACAATGACCTAGTGTTAATGGACTGTATCCAGTGGACCTGTCGAATACCGCTCCTCGCAAATGTGCCTTAGCAGGTATGGTTGTGAAGACATCGTTTAATCACTGGCATAAATGATAGGTCATTCTGCTGTCCCAATAGTCAGTCGCTTAGTTCAAATTAATAAATTACCTGTCTCAGGTTCTAGTTGCGTAGCTTTTTGTGAAGCATGTCAATTAGGAAAAAATATGTTGCCATTTTATTCATCTGAACGTTGCTCTCGTTTTCCGTTAGACTTGATTCATTCTGATGTCTGGATGTTGCCTATCGTATCCAATACTGAATTTCGATATTATGTCATTTTTATTGATGATTTTTCACATTTTTCATGGTTATATCCACTTACTCGTAAATCTGATGTTTTTCAATGCTTTATTGATTTTAAAGCCCTAGTTGAAAATCAATTTTCCAGGAAAATTAAGCAATTTCAAAGTGATGGTTGAGGTGAATACGTGTCTACTACGTTTAAATCTTTCTTGACCACACATGGGATATTGTATCTCATATATTGTCCTCACACTTCATAACAGAATGAGATAGCAAAACGTAAGCATCGCCATTTAGCAGACATGAGCCTATGTCTGCTATCTAGAGCACGTTTGCCTCACACCTATTGGCCTGATGCTATGTTTACTGCCAATTATATCATTAATCAGTTGCCTACACCGGTACTTGAGTATGATAGCCCATTCTCACTACTCCATGGTGTCGATCCTGACTATTCACTGTTTCGAGTCTTTGGGTGTGCATGCTATCCTTTTTTACATTCCTATAACACATCAAAGTTTATGTATCGTAGTAAGAAATGTGTGTTCTTATGGTACAGTACCAAATACAAAGGATATAAATGCTACGAAGCCATAACAAAACATGTCTACATATCCCGTAATGTCATATTTGATGAGATAAGTTTCTCGGGTATCCCAAATACAGCTCTTGGCACAGCTTCTGACGAAGAGTCTTCACCTGTTATGTCGTGTT
>JAOYMZ010051302.1:0-13972 GCA_025802335.1 Pinguicula primuliflora | reverse complement strand
AAATGACTTTCAAACTTCATATGAATCTAGTCATGTACTATTCCAATGTATTTGAGTTTTCCATGTAATTATACATGGATCAAGAAGATTCATGTATAGAGGTTTAATGTAGTTCATTCCCTTATGCTTGTACTTGTGCCTATAAATAGATGATCAATGTTGATGTAAGCTGAACTGGTGAAAAGGAATAAGATCTCTCCATTTGTGTTCTTGTCATTTTCATTATTCTTCATATATTCATACACTTGCTCCATATATTTTATAATAAATACCTTATTATAAGGGATTACAAATACTTTTTGTAGATTTGTTTAAATTAAGAAGTTAGTAACTCATGTGTGCATCTCTCTCCTCTATATATTTGTAACAATGTACACTTAATATATAAGAGAGAAAATTTCTCAATCTTTTTGTGCTCTTGAGAGAATTACACATTTCACATTTTTTATACTACCTAACGGAAAGTACACCCATTTTCATTTTTTCCTATTTTCCTTGCCTTTGCCTTTTATTGAGAAGAACAGCGAGGTAACTCACTGTATAGTGTGTGTGTCAGTATGGGACTGATCTGTCAGCAATCTCGCACAAAAATATTAAACACTAGCCACCTGCCGCATCAATCCCATCATATCACTTAGGCACTATATACTATACAATACTCTTCTGAGTTCTCCCCTCCTTGCCCCTTTTATTGTAATAGAAAAAAATCAACTTTAATTGCTCAATAATATAATTTTTTAAAATAATATGGATATTTGATCCAGAACACCTGGCCTCCCATCATAGCGCGACGTCGTTTCGAGCAAAACCTTCCAAGCTATCTGTTTCTTGGGTGGTAAGAGAAGTGAAGAATATATACGCTTTTTCCATCCTCTTCGGACTTCTCTCTAATCAATTCAGAGGTAACTGCAGCATAGACCGCGCCAATCACGAGACCATTTTCTAGGGTTCCAGCTTCCACTGGCAACCTCAATCATCAGATCCCTCTAAAGTTTGTGCGACGCAATTGTGTGATTTGAGTTCCATCGACCGATATTCATTCCATGGCGGAAGACCAGGGTACGGTGTCGAGCAGTGGTCCGTCCTCGGGTTCGGCGGCGGCGCTGGGACACGCGGTGATTCCCTTAGTGAACAAGCTGCAGGATATTTTTGCTCAGCTGGGGAAACAATCCACAATTGAGCTGCCGCAGGTGGCAGTGGTTGGCAGTCAGAGCAGCGGCAAATCGAGTGTGCTGGAGTCCCTAGTAGGGCGTGATTTCCTGCCACGGGGAAATGATATCTGCACAAGGCGTCCGCTGGTGCTGCAGCTCGTTCAGAGGAACGGGAAAGCTGATGGGACGACACCGGAAGAATGGGGGGAGTTCTTGCATCGGCCAGAGCGGAAGTTCTACGATTTTAATGAAATAAGGAGGGAAATACAGGTTCTGTTTTTTTTTGTGCTGACTAATGATTGAAAGAATTTGCTCGCTGCCGCCCTTTGCCCACAACTCTCTGGAAAGTTTAGTATAATGTTGTAGACATAGTTGAAGTTGTTGAAAGGCTTGGACAATGCTCCGTTCCTACTTTGAAACTATTGATGAAATTGTGGAGTGATAATTTACTGTAGCGAAGCATTTTCTACCTACCTGATCAATTTTGGGGTTCCCATTGGGATTATAGTCCTTTGGAGGGAAAAGCTGATCTCTTATGTTTGTTATGTGCAGTTGGAATGCTCTATACTATTTTCTTCATCTTTCAGTTATTTTATTTGTTATCAGTATTCAGTAGAGTAACATTTGATTGTTTTTAATTCCTTGCTATCTGTATACCGGCCATCTGTTCCGTCCTTCCCTTTCATTTGATAGAACTTTCTGGGAATCTCTTTGATTGTGATGATGATTGGTCTGAGCCTTCATGAAGTTATGAAGT
Organism: Pinguicula primuliflora; assembly: GCA_025802335.1. Taxonomy (NCBI): domain Eukaryota; kingdom Viridiplantae; phylum Streptophyta; class Magnoliopsida; order Lamiales; family Lentibulariaceae; genus Pinguicula; species Pinguicula primuliflora. Next base: position 12,064 of record JAOYMZ010051302.1, on the reverse strand, counting down.
CAGGAATTGAGAACCAATTTGATCTAGTGGCCTCTTATATGCTATAAGTTATAACTATATATTTCCAAAAGTGCTATAGCCTTGATGATTTGAAATTCATTTTGAAAGGAGATGCGTTCCCCATGATGCCTCTACTTCAAACCATGCTAATTCTGATCATTAGCTGATTGAAACGTTACTTAGTGATTTATGAGGGAACAAGCTCAATTTATCTTCTCCTTTATTTTATACTCTTAGGAACTCTGCTATTCATTGATACTGAATTCACTGTGGCATATGATATCTTATTGAAAACCTACTTTAAGAGCGTTGAGCTTTAATATTTTTTTGGTAAGAACTAAGAACTACATCAATAGAAGTTCACATGCTCAAATCATACTATACAGTTTATTGAAAAAGATTTGGTTTATAAGGAGTATGGCCAACCGTTATACCAGAATGAGTCAGAATTCCAGAAACTGTGCTTCTGTAACCTCCAAATTTCCTGCAGAGAGGAGAATGTGTTTCATGGCCGTGTTCTTATTTGCGAACATTGAATTATTGGTTAGTGTAAAATTTAAGACCTATCGCAACCTAAAATCTTTTCCTTTTGTTGTGTCAGTTGAGATGAAGATTGCTCTCTTTTCCTCTTTTTACTCTATGCTTTGGGATTCAACTGTATTTTGATACTAGATGTGGGGATTTCAATAGGCAGAAACCGACAAAGAAGCCGGAGGAAACAAAGGTGTTTCAGACAGGCAGATACGCTTAAAGATTTTCTCACCAAATGTTCTTGACATAACTCTTGTTGACCTGCCGGGCTTGACAAAAGTTCCTGTTGGTGATCAGCCTTCTGATATTGAAGCACGTATCAGGACTATGATAATGTCTTACATCAAACTTCCGAGTTGTCTGATCCTCGCCGTAACACCAGCAAACTCTGATCTTGCAAACTCAGATGCTCTTCAGATGGCTGGAGTTGCTGATCCTGATGGTCTGCTTTCTTTCAATATTTCCTTCAATTCTGAAAAATTCAGGCCATAAGTTCATTGCTTGTTGATCTTTAATTCTTTATCATTGAACTGATCTTGCTAAGCTTTTGATTTCAGGCTATAGAACAATCGGTGTAATTACAAAGGTAAAGAGATTGTTGTCCAAGTTCTTACCGTTTTTCTTTTTTATAACTCAATGTTTCTTTACCTTTTACTGGTCCCCCCAGCTGGATATCATGGATAGGGGAACTGATGCACGCAACTTCCTTCTTGGAAAAGTGATTCCTCTTCGACTTGGCTACATTGGTGTTGTGAACCGCAGTCAAGAGGTAATGTTTCATCATCTGATATGTAATAGCAATGTGTGAGTATTATTCTCTATGTTATTCCATCTGCTTCTAGTAAGACTGAACATGAACCTATTTCAATTGTTCAGGATATTCTGCTTAACAGGAGTATTAAGGAGGCTCTTACAGCTGAGGAGAAGTTTTTTCGCAGCCGTCCTGTAAGACTATGGTACCTTTTTCCACAAATTGATTAAAAGCTTTCGCTTACTTTACTATAATAATTGTTCGCAAACTGCTTGTGTAGGTATATAGTGACATTGCTGATCGTTGTGGAGTCTCACAGTTGGCTAAGAAGTTGAACCAGGTAACCTGCTGAGTGAGTGATATCGATGCCATAGTTCATTATTTACAAAATAAATTTTATAACATTCTTTTTTTTTCTTTGCCTGTGTGACATGAATTTTTGGCATGTAGCCTGAGTAGTCTCTGTGGCTTTTCCGATAATAATATAGATATTGTAATTGTAATTCCTAAAACTGCAATGGTATACACATTGATTGTATTGGGGGAATTCATGTTGCCAAAATTTGAATGACTCATTTGACGAATGTGCAACAGTTGGGTCCTATATGAATTGCTAAGCATGTGGTGCAAGATGTTCTCTAAATTTTTTGGCAGTTCCATCATGGATGTACTTATAGGATATTATATTATCATGATGGTGGCGGTATATAATAAGCTCTATAATCTTTGCACAGATTCTTATACAGCATATTAAGTCAGTTCTCCCTATGTTGAAATCACAAATCAGTTCTGAGTTGGTGGCCGCTGCAAAGGAGCATTCCAGCTACGGAGAAATTTCTGAATCAAAGGTGTTCTGTGATGTTTATTCTTAATGGACACTCACGATTTTTTTAGGCTTTTCTAATTCTCAGTCTCTTTATTCTCATATGCATTAGTTTGAAATGGTTACGTCTTTGCTATGATTTAGTAATATCTGCTCCTACTTTTACCAACTATCCCGTACTTTATTGCCCTACTCCCTGCCTTCTGTAGATGTTAGGACAAATTGCTTTTGTACGATCACCAGTTATATACCTTGTTTTGACTAACAGGCTGGGCAAGGAGCACTGCTTCTGACCATTCTTTCTAAATATTCAGAGGGTATGTACCTTTTTCGCTCCCTAACACATTCCATGGCCTTTTCTCTTGGCTGCCAGCAGCATACAGCATATTAGATATTTGGATTGACTAAAGTTTGGATCTAAATAACACTTTTATTCTCTTGATTCAACTGGTATCCACTTTTCATATTCATTATACCACAGTCTCGTGAATCATGGGAAGGAATAATTTGAATTTGGATTGACTAAAGTTTGGATCTAAATAACACTTTTATTTTCCTGATTCAACTGATATCCACTTTTCATATTCATTATACCACAGTCTCGTGATTGATGGGAAGGAAGGATTTGAGGCACTACTGATCACTTGTTCACGGATTCTGTTTTTGATTGAAACAGCATTCTCTTCAGTGATCGAAGGAAAAAATGAGGAAATGTCAACGTCTGAGCTGTCTGGTGGAGCAAGAATCCATTACATTTTCCAAAATATTTTTGTAAAGAGCTTGGAGGTTTGTTATGTTGTCTCTGTTGCTGTTGGCATGCCTTCCAATTCCAAATCATTAACCAGAAGTAGGGGTGTGTTTGATATGGCGACTATTGGTTCAGCTAAACGGCTATTTACTTTTCTCTTCGCTTACAAGTCAATAGTGTAAATATCTTGATGTGGAATGCTTTAAACAAAAATCTTGGGTTTGTTTGGACAAAAACACTTGGCCTAGTGGTTGTAAGGGTTTAGGGGTGTTGAGTGTGTTAAGAGGTTAAAGATTCGAGTGCTGGTTGTAAGTTGTGGGAGTGTGGAGTGTGTTAATAGGTTAAAGATTTGAGTACTGGTTTTTACGTGTAACAAAAATGGACACTTTTTACTGAGGAAGATTTTAATTGCACGGGTCTTAGTACTCAGTTGACCGTGGAATTCTTGATCAATTAATAATTATGTTTTACTTGGCTCCTGTTTATGATACCCTCCTCGCTGCAGGAGGTAGATCCTTGTGAGGATTTAACTGATGATGACATCCGTACTGCCATCCAAAACGCAACTGGTACCAGGTCTGCTCTTTTTGTTCCAGAAGTAAGTCATGGGGACTACTTATTTTTTCTCTTTCATTCTTCCCTTTTCGTTTATTATGAAGTGCCATCTAATGTATCACATACAAAATATAAAAAAAACTTTCAGGTACCTTTTGAAGTTCTTGTTAGAAGACAAATTGCGAGATTGTTGGATCCGAGTCTTCAGTGCGCAAATTTTATCTACGATGAGTTAATCAAGGTAAATATTTCATAGGAAAATCTCAAAAATTTGAATGGTGTTTGAAATTAACCTGTTTCTTTTCTCTAAGATGAGCCACCGCTGTATGGCAAATGATCTCCAACGATTTCCAGTACTAAGAAAACGCATGGACGAGGTTATTGGAAATTTTTTACGAGAAGGTCTGCAGCCTTCAGAGACAATGATTGGGCATATTATTGAAATGGAGGTAATGTGGATCCTTAACTTCCACATTATTTCATTTTTTCCTGCATCTTTCCTTTTGTTGTTCGATTTCAAGTATTGCTCGCTGGCATGTCTTTTGAAACTTTCTAGCAGTATGATCTTACCTTACATCATCTACGGCTTAGCTTTTAGAATTGCAATTTACTACATTTCCTTTTCTCGTTTAATTGTATTCTGTTGCTTTAAAATATTTTGTCCTTTTTTATTTCTTAAATGCTATGTTTTTTCTTCCTCATCCTTAATTGTGGCCATACCATGAGACAAGTTTTAGACTGAGAAAGAAAGTTAGCAACACTGAACATGAGATGCTTTAGTATGTGACTGTCATTGCTTGAAATCAGCTACATAGAATGTTCACAAATGGATCAAACAAACTTGATCATACTATTGTAATCTTAATCAGATCTTCTGTAATAGAAAGTAATTTGATGTCGTATTTCTATGTCTAATTAATTCTCTTAATAACTGATGTTTCTTTTTTTTGTGGAAGTTTTATATTTCGTTTTGTGCGCTGTGTAGATGGATTACATCAACACTTCCCATCCAAATTTTGTTGGGGGGAGTAAAGCTGTAGAGATGGCAATGCAACAAGTCAGATCATCCAGGATTGCTGCACCCATCTCAGGGAAGAAAGTGAGTTAACTTGGTTTGCTGGGTAACTGATGAGCACTTTCGTTTCCATTACTCTTATGATTTGTGCATGTAGGAAATGTCGGATGCAGAGAAAGTAGCTAACTCTGATAAAAGTCTAAAATCTCGGGCTATACTTGCTCGCCAAGTGAATGGAATCGTTCCAGAACATGTAAGTTATACACTGGTGACCTCCATTGAGATGTTTGTACTGTTATCCTTATTAATCATTGCTTTTCTGTTACTTTTTTATTATCAAAAGGCTGTTCGTTCAGGTGCAGATGTTGAGAGACCTTCACCAGCTGGTAATTTTTGTTATTTTTAATACAGGAATCTCATGGTATAACTGCAAATGTGGCACTGTGATTTGGTTACACACTAAGAGGGTCTAGCTACCAAGCTTTTATTTGCAGATATACTAGATTCATTTTCTGGTAAAAGTATATAAATTAAGATATAGTGTTTTTTCATAACTGAAATATGTTCCGGGGATTCATTACTATTTTGTGTATTACCCTTGCTTGGTCTGATAAAAGTTCAGTGGTGAAAAGGTGGGACTCAAGGTGCATATAAATGATTTAAATGGAATACTTGTTGGTGGTCTTAGGTACAAGTAGAACTGCAAAAAAATAGTCAAAAGCATTAAATTTATGTATACTGCCATGTTAGAAAATAATTCATAATGTCATATAATTTGAGGTTGCAATGATTATTCAGTTAGCAACACCGGTTCAACTTGGGGAATATCTTCACTTTCAATTTTTGGTGGACATGATAATCGTGCACCTGTGAAAGAGAATTCCACAAGCAAATCTTTCTTTGAACCTGTATCGAGTATGGAGCATGGAGTTTCAATGATTCATTTGAGAGAGGTACAGATTTATCATATTACTTCCTGTATGTTTTATTTGTTTTTCTGCATTTTAAGTTTCGGGCTGCCGTAATGTGCTGACATTGCGTCATTTTTCTTCTGCCTAAGCCACCTAGTGTGTTGAGGCCCTCAGAAACGCATTCAGATCAAGAGGCTATTGAAATTTCTGTTACCAAGCTGTTGTTAAGGTCGTATTATGACATTGTTCGGAAGAATATTGAGGACTCTGTGCCTAAAGCAATTATGCATTTCCTGGTACTTCCACTCTTGTTTTCTTCAATTTTAATCTCCCTTGTCGGTTATCCCTGAATTATTGTGATAGTGAAGGAATATTTACTTGATGACTATTTATCTCTGTCATTTAATATTCAGCAGAATGCTAAAAGTGTATTCTTTTTCGTCATTGCTCGAACTTGCTGTTATTTTCCAGCTTCTCATGGAAAAATTCGAATTTGGATGTTAGATCATTTCCAGAAGCATGATTTTGACTGTTCTTTTTGCTTCTTTGTGTGATTCGAGCTCTGCGGAAGTTCTGAATTTGGTGATCTTGATTCCTGCCTCAAACTTTTGTGGATACTGATAAACTCCGGTTGCTTTTGAAATTCCTTACAGGTAAATCACACCAAACGAGAACTCCACAATGTTTTCATCAAAAAACTTTACAGGTAATGTCCATGTCAACAACTTTTTTTTGGCGCGGGGTGGTCTGCATCTTCCATTTGAATGTCTGTAATCTTCCATTAGAATTGACCATTTATTTATAATATCCCAATTTCGGTTTGAGCAGAGACGATATTTTCGAAGAGATGTTGCAGGAACCAGAAGAGATCGCCATAAAGAGAAAACGTAACCGAGAAAAACTTAGGGTCCTGCAGCAAGCTCTACGCGTAAGTCCTTCACATTTTCTTGGTTGTTAGTTGTTGAGTTTATGTCAGTGAGGCGCTCTTCGTTTAATGGTTATAATATGCTCTAAACATTCCCCTATTCTGAGTGGATTGTTTGATTACCATGGCAAGCCCTTCAGGGCTAAACTATTTTGTCTGACGTGTTAATTTTCTATGATTCCCGTCGTACAGACGCTCGATGAACTGCCCCTTGACGCCGACACGGTTGAGAGAGGCTACAGCTTGAATTCTGACCCAACAGGCCTGCCCAAGATCCAGGGGCTTCCAACTGCATCTTACTACAATACCAGCAGTGGTTCTACTGATTCTTACAATGCCTCCCCCAAAAAACCGAAGTCGTCACGCAGATCAGGGGAGCTTAACACGCCGATGTACCCAGATGCTAACGGCAGCGGACGGAATTCTCTCTCTGGTTATTATCCAACCGTTGACATGTAAAGCTGCCTGGACGTGTTTCGTACTCAGAGCATTGCTCTGGTTCATTCATTTGACGATTGTATATTCTTCCTGGTGCTCTAAAGTTTCATGGAGAGTCTGTATTCTTTCTTTGCAGATCAAGAAACCAGTGAAAGTTACCAATTGGTTATTTTTCATTTTTCTTAACCGGATGCTAATGCCTTATTCATATGGTAATGCCGCCATATATTTTTGTTCTAGAAGCTACAGTAAGAATAGGATCGAATGGCTTCACATTCTTGAGATGTGTTGCCATTCGTAATTGTCTTTGGTTTCTGTAGCAGCTTTTTTCTTTATGATAAATTTCATGTGAATCTGGTGAATATAGTAGGATTTTATTTCAATTTCAGGGAAATCTTCATATACACAATTCTTTTATCTTTTATGCTCAATTTTTTTTATAATATCATTCATTTTGGAAATCAAGAAACAAGTGAAAAAGTGAAAGTTACTAATTGGTTACTTTTTTTGCAGATCAAGAAACAAGTGAAAGTTACTAATTGGTTATTTTTTTTTAACCAGATGCTAATGCCTTGTTCATATTACAAAAGAATTAAAGCAGTACCCAGAGATGGAAAAATGCAACAAAATGGTAAAATTTAAGTTAAGCTTAGAAACATCACAGAACAACTGTATAACCAATTACTAAAGGTTGCATAACTTAATCATCTACTATATGATAAAGCAAGTTTCGAACTGACTTATGCAAAGAAAATGGGCCCTGCTCTTCGTCGACATCCCCAGACCACATTAACAGACCAATTAACAAAACAAAACAGAACAGACCGTTAACTGAGCGAAAGAACAGAGGAGAAGAGAACAAACCGATGCAATTCGGCTGTAGAACAAATAACACTGCAACAAAAAAGCTGAATACCAAAGCAAGAAATTTAAACAGAAATAGCAATTATAACAACCCAGATAAACCGAGGAGTTCCGGTATACGGAAAGGACGAAGGCGAGGGAGAAGCGTCGCGAGTCCGGGGAGCAGCGGCGCGAGCAGGAGGCAGTAGTTAGGACAAGAACCGAAAAATCGGTGGAATTTTTTTTGATTTGATTTTTTTTATGAATCAAATCAAACATCGAACTGAAAACACAAAACTTAACCAATCCAAGCCTGCCAACTCAGCGGACAGAAAACTCCAGCAAGGATGGAACCATGCGTTTGCGTGAAAAAATCTCACCTTCGTACGTCGTTTAACGTCGAGAATTATAGTATTGATGAGGTCTCATTCGATATATTATATAACCTTTTTATGCAATGGCATGTTTGTACTTGTACACACCACCATTGACAATGATGATAAGTTGAACGGTTATTTTGAGGGAAATGCCTTTGTACAAACAACAAACCGAATCATTAAACCGAATATTGCATTTGTTGAGTGTGGGTCCCACAAAAAACATACACACCCATAGGGGTGTGTGTTGCTGTGCTTAGCAATGAAGAAATTTCGGTTTCTTGTTTGTACAAGTAGCGGCGCTCTTATTTTGATGGTTTGTGTTGACAAAACATGATCTTTAGGATAAGGAAAGATTGGGATGAATCTCATCCAAATCTTTCCTTATCCTCATGTCCCATGATTTGAGGATTGTTGGCCACCGAAATTGACTACAAGATAAGAAAACATGTGAAGCAATCAAGTTGGACAGCAAGTTGAAATACGCAGCAATGAATGCAAGGACATGCGCAGCAATCAAGTTGGATGGGGAAGTTTGAAAATATGGATGCTGTAGATGCTATAAATATGTATGTGTGAGTACAAAGGAAGTGGATTATTAAGAAAGGAACGGAGAAGGAAAATCTCTCTCGTGGAGTAGGAAAATTCCCGAACCACGTAAAATCTTGTGTTCCTATTCATTCATAAACAAACATCAACACAATCACAAAACAAACAGATGGATCATCGACACTGGTGCATCCAGTCACATGTGTAACGACCTGTCTACATTGAGCCAGGTGAAGTCAGCTAAGACTAATCTGAAAGTGAGACAAGCAGATGGAGCAACTGCTCATGTTAAAAAGATTGAAACCATCAATTGTAGCTCCAAAATCTGCCAGAATGATGTCCTTCATGTTCTTGCTTTTCATTTCAATTTGTTGTCAGTCTCAAGTCTCACCGAAACCTCTCATATTTACATATCTTTCTTCCCTTCTTTTTGCCTGTTGCATGACCTGAAAACTAGTGATATGCTTTCTATAGGCAGAGATTTTTTGTAGCTTTATGTCATGGACAGGTCAAGCTTCATTTTGTCGCACAAAGAGCCAACTGATCAGCCGCAAAAAGAGCCTTTGATGTTTTATAAAATTCCTATTTTAAACTCTATTTTGAAGTCACTTGCTTGTAATCTTTGCTAAACATTCTGGAATGTTATCTACTTCGAACAATTCTGTTTTATGTCACAATCGATTAGGGCATGCCTCATTTAATATCCTTAAATATGCTTTAAATCCAAGTGGAGATATGATTTTAAAGTCAGTTTGTGAAGCTCGCCATAGGGCAAAACAGACAAGAACCCCTTTCCCTGATCATATTTCTAAAACGACACATGCCTTTGAACTTGTACACATGGATCTATGGGGTCCTTATGCATTGCCAGCACTAAATGGAGCTTCATAATTTCTAACTCTGGTGGATGATTTTACAAGAGCTACTTGGGTCTTTCTCCTTAAACATAAAACAGCAGTTTGCAACACAATCGGGCAGTTTTTATGTGTGTTTCGTACGTAATTTCAAAGGGGTGTACAAGTTATTGACACAAATAATGGGACTGAATTTGTTAATAAAAATGCAAATGATTGTTCATTTTGAAAGGGATAATCTATCACAAGAGTGTCTCACACACTCTTCAACAAAATAGAGTTGTGGAAAGAAAAGATCGTCTCTCCTTGAGATGACTCGAGCCATTATGTTTCGTTCCAGTTTGCCAAAACGTTTTTGGGGTGAGGCCATATTGATTTTAGCCTTCATTATCAATAGGCTGCCTTACTGAGTGCTGGGATGGAAGAGTCATCATAAAATGCTTTTTGGTGTTGCACTAGATTTGACTTCCCTTCGAGTGATTGGGTGCTTATGTTACTGCACAATCACCACACCGCACAAGACCAAGCTTGATCCCTGGTCATTCAAGGCTATTTTCCTTGGATACTCGACCGTGAGTAAGGGATAGAAGGTGTATGATTTGTCAGCTAAAAGGCTTCTGTTATTCAGAGATATTGTCTTCTATGAAGACCAATTTCCTTTCCAGTCTTTGGAGCCTTCAGTAATGGGTTCAATAGATATGCTTTCTGTTAATCCTTTGACAATCAACCAGTTACACAACAACTCCACCTCAAATATATTTGGTGTCGATCCTCATGTTGGTGAGAAAGTACCACTTGAACTAGAGAAATTGATATACATTCTGCTGAGTCTGCTGTAGAAATACCTATTGTTGAATCTGCTGTAGAACATGCTCAATCTGTAGAACCTCCTCTGAACTGTGAGCTTCCAAGACGCGGTGAAAGAGAAACAAATTCCACACTGGCGTTCTGATTACCACATGTCCAATCTCTCATCAGTTTCCTCTTGTTTCTTGTCCACTTCCACATCAAATGACCCATGTCTATACTCTCAAGCCAAGTCTTCCCCAGCATGGATTCAAGCCATGAAATCTGAAATTCGGTCCCTTGAAAACAACCACACCTGGATACTAACTACACTGCCACTCGGGAAGCGGGTTATCAGCTGCAAATGGGTCTACAAGACCAAGTACAATTCAGATGGAAGTGTCTCACATCACAAGTCCTGGTTGGTTGCCAAAGGCTATAACCAGATTGAAGGCTTTCACTACAATGAAGTTTTAGTCCAGTGGCCAAACACACTACAGTACGCGTCCTCCTTACTGTGGCTGTTTAGAGAAGATGGAATATCCTGCAGTTAGACATAAATAATGGATTTTTACATGGGCATTTGGATGAAGAATTATACATAAGCCCCCCTCCTGGTTATCAGACAACACAGCCAGATCAGGTGTGTCTTCTCAAGCGGTCCATTTACGGGCTGAAACAGTCCTCCAGGCAGTGGAATAAAGAACTCACCACATACTTGCTGGGTTACAGTTTCACCTAGTCTAGTCATGATCATTGCTTGTTCATTTTGCAAGCTTCAAATCACTTCCTAGCTCTCCTCGTATATGTAGACAATGTGCTACTTACAGGAGACTCACTATCAACTGCTGAAAAGGTAAAACAGTTCTTGGAATGCCGTGGTCCATCTGGCAAAATACTTGCTAGGATGTCCTGAGTCAGGCCTTTTTCTGGCACAACAAAAAAGTTTGCCACTTACCGCCTTTTCTGATTCCAATTGGGAGACATGTCCCGATTCTCGCCGGTCCCTGACAGGCTTCATAATCCAACTCAAAAAAGCAATAGTCTCATGGCGGACCAAGAAACAGACAGTTGTGGCTCGATTCACTGCGGAGGCTGAGTACTGTAGTCTTGCTACGATGGCCTGTGAATTCAAATGGTTATCATTTCTCCTTCGTGAACTCAAGGTCCCGTTACTACAGTTGATTCCCCTGCACTGCAATAACCAAGCAGCGCTGCACCTTATTGAGAATCTGGTATTTCACGAAAGAACAAAGAACATCGAGATGATTGTCACTTAATCCGTGATCAGTACAAAGATGGATTTCTCTTGTCAGTGTACTTGCCAATATTGCATCAGCCAGCGGACTTATTTACGAAGGTGTTGTCGTTGGCTCAGTTCCAAATCCTCTTGTCCAAGATGGGCTTGGGTCTAGCCCCTATCATTCCTCGCGCTCCATCTTGCAGGGTGTGTGTTAAAATTCAAGATGATTTGGAATTAAGCAAGCAATCTGATGGAGACCATAATCCTGATTGAACATATGTTTTGTACAGGATTGTAGTTGTTTGTTATATTAGCCATTATTTACAATTATTTGTACAGGAATGGGCCACATGTTATAGTCCAATTGGTGTTGTATATATCCACCCCAATGGGTGACCTAGGATTCCTTAGCGCAATATACAGAAAATGGGATTTCTCCCACACCTCTTGTGCCGCCACTACACTATTCAGAACTCTCACACACTATTTCACAATCTGTTGAAATCAAGCCAAGATTAGTATATTAACTGCAATTGAATACAAGGGAAGTTAGGTTTTTTATATGGCTTTTCGCAGACTTCGTTAACTCTTAACTGATAGACGTTATGATTCGTCTGTAACAGCTTCCACCAAATCAGCTCATGATGGTCAAAGCAGTGCTAATGATCAGCACAATCTGCGGGATTCAAATGACCATTCAAATATTGTAACAGCT